>APFE031109315.1:0-23539 GCA_000404065.3 Pinus taeda
CCACTTGGAAATTAATCAATAATTCATCCTCTTCAGTGGATGATTATCTGAATTGGATACCTAGAAATGGAGAAGTTATTCGCTTACGAACAGACTCAGTTCTACATCAAAAACCTTTGAATCAAATTGAGGAACTCCGACCATTAAGAGACCACATGAAAATGAATGGAATTAAAACTTCGACACATATCTCTTATTGGAAATAGGATGGTTCCTGGCACA
Source organism: Pinus taeda (assembly GCA_000404065.3). NCBI lineage: Eukaryota > Viridiplantae > Streptophyta > Pinopsida > Pinales > Pinaceae > Pinus > Pinus taeda. The sequence goes on from APFE031109315.1 coordinate 223, forward strand.
ATTGGAATTTTTGGGATATCCCTGAACACATATCTCAATTAGGAGAAATTCTAAAGAAAAATATCTCGGGCAACACCCCCATCAATCGAGGTTTTCCATATAGGATTGGTTGGAAATATTCATCTTATTCCATCAAGGAGGGGTACTTGGACCTTCTTTTCAAATATAACATTCCTCCCAGGTCCTCCATCTGGGTGAAGATTTGGGATCCTCATATCATTCCTAAAGTCAATATCTTCTGCTAATTGTTGTCGCACAAATAAGTATTAACATTAGAAAGTTTAAAAAGAAGAAGAATCCAGGGACCATCTAGATTCTCTCTGTGGGCACCCATGAAGAGTATATTCCCCACCTTTTTCTTGAATGTCACTTTACTAAGTTTGTCTGGTCTCTGGCACTGTGTCCTCTAATGGCCAGAACCCAATGGGCAAATGATATTTTGGATTTCTTCTCTACTTGGAACAAGAATTATTTGGGCTCCCTTCTATCCAAACCCTCCCTCAAGTCTCTCTAGATGGTGCTTCCGAAATAGATCAATTGGCAAGTCCAATTTTCTAGAAACTATGCAATTTTCAAGGATGTCTCATTGTCTTCAAAGGTTGTCACTTTGAGAACTCTGTCTTTTTGCATGAGACTAAATCCTCTCCCAAAGGACAATTCCCTTGATCCCCTTGAAAATATATGGATTAATTCATTATCCCCCATACCCTCCTATCCTGATCCCTTTCCTTCTCGGCCTCTCCCAAATAACTAGACTCTTTGCATGTCTCAAATGGAAATGAAAAACTAGAAAAAGCATCAACAAAAATGAATTTTGTACTTTGACGGGGCCTCTAAAAATAAATCCAGGGGTGGCAAGAAGGGGAAGGATTTCAATCAATCCTGAGGGAATAATGGAATCAAAGTACTCATGAGGTATAGGAAAAAGATCCAATAACCAAACATAAATGCATGAACTATTACATGGCATAATCATAACTAAAAGTAAAGAGTCCAAGGATATGGTAATTATGGGTTACTATGACCACAATTCAATATCTCAACAAAGGAAATATCCCAAAGGACAACTCTTTGGATAGGGTGCCTCATCGAATTAGAGCTAATCATAAGATTTCATTATAAGCACTGTTATCACATTCTCCAAAGTCAAACTATAGATGAAGACACGTTGGAAAACTATTTGGGAGAAACAAAACTAGTGATAAATGACCATAAGAGCACATATCCTATCCCTTAATACATTAATCTTATGGATTTAATCAAAGTTATAGTTTTTCGGACTTGGGATATCGTTAAAATGAAAATCCATATGAAGGATAGTGATGAAGGTAAGAATCCCCTCACGCTCGATAAAACAATTTGCACCGGATCCTGCGTTGGATTTATCCTCCTCTCATTTTGAAGGCATATTTTGTAGGAAGCGGTGCAAAAGAAATTAACGCAGCAGGAATGGAGCTCATGTGGTGGGTCAAATATAACCAGGTTAATCCAATGGAGGGTATTGTTTACAATTCAGTCTTCACTATGAAATTCCCTTCAGAAAACTATTTCTCCAAAGTATTCTGGAGCAGTGAGCATGATTCCTCAAAGGATTCTAGGGTGGAGCTCCAATTTAATTCAGAGTGACAAATATTCAGACTCATTTTTCTTTATTGGGAGGTCTGCCAGAGGGAAATTTCATTTACTTTTTGGTCGCTTTGGAATCTTGAGCCTATTGCAACTAAGATTAAGCATTACAGTCAAAGGAGGAATTGCATTGTGAATTGGCATAGAATTTGGGCAACAATTCAGAAAGGTAAGCTTATCTCTCCAGTTTCTATTTTAGTTCATAATTTAAAACTTCATGCAGACAAAAATTTTTCTTGAATAGAAATAAATAATAAGGAGGAAAGACTATATATTATTTTATTATAAATAACAATTTTGTGATTAAATTGCTTGGTTGATTAAATAAAATAGCAACATTTTTGTAGTGGGCCAAACATATTCCAAGAATATAACCTTTCTCGGGCATTTCTGGATTGTCGGCCACACCAGACGAGATAGTCCCCTGTTCTTGGCTCAGAGTCCTTCGAGGTGGAATCGGGTTCATATAAAAGGGCCAGAATGGATATAGATTCAAATTCATCATCTTCTTCAGAGGATAATCTATGTACTCATTGCAGGTCTGCTTAGCAGGTTCTTTAGAAAGAAAGCTATGACCTTAAAATTAAATATTATTAGATGGCCCATGCTAAGATTAACCTAACTAACAAAATCTTAGCACTTCAGTTCCAACTTTCTTGGGTGATGGATGAAACATATGCCATTAGAAGTATGGTCATGGAGATAAAGCTAAATTTTGAATGTCAGGCATAGCCTTCAAGGCTTAAGGGAGGATAAAGGTAGCCCACGGCTCGACCTAAACGAACATGCAACAAATCTTGATTAGTCTTCAAGTTCGAGCGATCCTGGTTCTTTTTAAAATTTTGTATGGTTTTATTTTCAATTTTGTATGGATCAATACTCTGTTGGGTGAAGTGGTTCAAAATGTTTTCAAGTACATACAAACAGAGTGTAGGAATAAAACATATTAAATATCTTCTTAGGGTACTGTTTTCCAGGTGCTCATTTTGTGGCTAGTTTATATGAGTGTAGGAATAAAACATATTAAATATCTTCTTAGGGTACTGTTTTCCAGGTGCACATTTTGTGGCTAGTTTATATGAGTTTTTGGGTTGAATGTAACAACAAATATTGGTTATCTAGACATTCCTAATTTCTAAAGATGTAACTCCCATGTAATTTGTAAAGATGTAACTCCCATGTAATTTGTTATGACTGGGCACAAACTTTTAGTCAAAATTTCTCAATTTTGTTAAAAAAAACATTAATCACATCTACCACAATTTTACTAAAACTATCTCTACTACCTACAACAAATTATCTATTGAGGTATCTTATAAAAGGAACAATATGACCTTCCAACCATTGGTATTATAAGGATTGTAAGTTTTCTAAAATTATAAAGCTTGAAAAATGAGTGTGTACAAAGCTCTTACCAGAAGGAAGGAAACTTACTATATAAATAAGAGGAAAGAGCATCTTCTTCACCTCTCTAAAGTTGAGCCTAGAAAGTTTTGGAGGAATATTCTTGTCCGTAAAACAAAATAAGATAAATCGATTCCCTTAAAGAAATGGGATACCTGTCTTACGAATATTTATGACTCCCTAGACATCATGAGCAACATCGTAAACACTCTTATAGATTAAGATATCTTTTCTTTGGAAGATGTGGAGTTCGGGATTAAGAAGCTTGCTAATGGGAAAGCTAGGGATATTGAAGGTTATTAAGCTGAATTTTTCAGAATGGGAAATTTTGTCCTCATCCCTCACATACATAAACTCCTTAATTTGGCACTAAAGCATGGCTTTCCCAAGCCTTGGACATAAAGGCTTATTGTCTCTATCTTTAAAAGTGGGGACAAAAGTGTTCCCTCTAACTATATGACTATCATGATTAGCCACATTTTAGCCAAATTGTATGGGCTCATTTTGGAAATGAATATTAGCTTCTAGCTTGAAAGTAATGGTAAAAGAGATAAATGGAAAGTTGGTTTTAGGAGGTACCACTCAACTATTGACCACCTTGTCAATCTTAGGACCATTGTTGACAAATGTTGCAATGGTAAATTTGATTTCTTTTGTTTTTTGTTGAGTTTAGAAAAGCTTTCAGCACTATCCCTTGAGAGAAGTTATGGAAAAGGCTTGAAGAGATAATGGCTCCTCCTGAGCTGAGAGTTGTTGTAACTAGGTTATACAAGAATATTATTTCTAAGCTTAAAACCACCAAGGGTTGGTCTGAAGAGATTAATTGCAATATCAAAGTTAAGCAAGGATGTCTCCTATTCCTCATCCTTTTTGCATTTACATTGATAATCTAGAAGAATGTTTAGAAGATCCATGATGTGATGGACCCCAACTTGCTGGTATAGTCATTTCTCTTCTCCTTTATGCTGATGATATCATTCTTCTTTCCAGAGCCTTAAAGATATCGATAAGCAACTTAGAATCCTCCATGATTATTGCTCCAAGATGGGTATGAATCTTTATACCAACAAGACTAAATTCATGATAATCAAATCTAAAAGGAACAACTATGATAATTTCATCTATGATAACAATTACATGGAGAAGGTTTCCTCTTACAAATATTTAGGTATTGACTTTCACCATTAGCTCAACTATAACTATAGCATTGAGAAAATAACTATAGGAGGTTTGAAAAATTACAATGAGTTTGAAAACAATTGTCAATTGACTAATCTTTGGGTTTGGATTAAAAAAAGGTTCATGTTCAAGACGCTCATCACCCATGTTATTGTATATGGTTGTGAGGTTTGGGGTTGTAGTATATCTAGAGAATCATGGAAAAATATTGAGATGATTCAAATGGAATTTATAACATAAAACCTCAAGATTAAAGGAAATAATCCCTACCATATTCTCTTGATTGAAGCTAGCCTCTCCCCCATTGAAAGCATGACTATGTTTAGGTATTTGATGTACAAGAAGTTGTGCAGCATGGAATTCAAGAGGCTCCCCAAAATTGCTTCTAACTCTAGTCAAAACCCATGCCTCCAACTCAAGCAAGGATGTCATAAGGATGCCTAGTCCTGACTCAACCATTGGGGGATAAAGGAGGAGATCTCCTTGAAGAACAAGGATGAAATTAAAAACACAATTATTTCCAAATTTAAGGATAAGTTGTGGGATGATAAGGAGTTAGAAAAACAAAATAAGCTAATATTTTATAAGGAGGTGATCAACCCCACTCTTGCTAACCAAAATTATCTTTCTATCTTAACAAGTGCTAAGAAGAAAATTAACATTGCAAAGATAAGAATTATTTTAATGAGCTTCAAAGTGCTATTCTTAAAACTCCTCAGGACGAAAGAATCTGCCTCCTTTGTGATACTAAGAAAGTTGAAGAGGAAAAGCACTTTCTCTTAGAGTTCCCGACCCTTACTTGTATTCACTCTCCTTTTCAGAACATTTGTCACACTACCAACCTTCATGATTTGTTAAGTTAGCAATAATATATTGATCTTGAAATGCTTCTCACACTTCTTTTTTATCATAGAAATAACTTATTAAAGAGTCTCAATTAATTGCTTAACTTCTTAAGGTCTGATAGACCATATTGGTCTTTGTGGATGTTAACCACCGCCACCATCATCATTATTTTATAAAAATATGTACAAATTTAATATATTAACATCCTAGATCCCTTGGCTACTTAGCCAAAACTAGCACATCAATATCTAATGCAATTACATGAGCACAGAGACTGGATAATATGTCATCCAACTCACCATCCTAATAGTCAATCTGACTCACTAGCCTAATATATTTAGTACATATATTTACATGATCAAAATATGTAGGGGTATTACATGTACCCTCTACTTCTCTTTTGCTTATAAAGATGAAACAATAATGCAATTTTACAAACTATATATCAAAATATCTTACCCACAATAGGCAGATGCATATTCATGGTAGGTGAGTGAAATATAAGAGAAGTTGTGACCCACTTGTTGTGTAGGTGTGTACAAATAATTTATTTTAGGCTTCTCATAAAGCTTTTCTTCAACACTCCCCCTTAGTCTTGATTTTACTAAATTGATATAATAATCCTCTTGTTGGCTTGTTGGGGCCTCACCTAGGTTTAGAAGTGATTTAGCCAAACAAATCCTGAAACTACCGGCCCTTTCGGCAATAGTTCGCGGAGCGCACACTAAGGTCTCACTCGAGGTAGTATGGGAGGGTGATGGAACTAGGTTTTCGCACCCTAGGGATGTCTTGATGAAGTCAGGGAAGTTTGCGAACTGATCCTGCACGCTTGCGCTGCTCCACTGAGTCATCTAACCTTCACGTAGCTCTATAAAGAGCGCGCAGAGGCGTTGTCTAGATCCTTTGTCCTTATTATGTTATTATTATAATTCTAAACTTAATTATGTGGGCCCAGTATTCTCATTAATCATTCAACATTCATAACCAGTGCGTGCAATCATAAACATTAAAGAGATGCATAAAGATATCAAAAGCATAGACACAAAATATTCCACAAGTAACTTCTTTTTTATTAATCTTCTGTTCAGATACAATCTCAACTTTGCCTTGCGCACTCAGCTGTAGGGGTCTGCGCACACAACTGCAAACTCTACCAGGCCTCTGTGCACTTAGGTGCAGAGCCTCTTACTACTACTACCACCCAAGACTCGGACTTACAGACTCAGAGTGAATTCCTCATTCAAAACCCATATCACTTCTTCCAGCTAAGAACTGACTTTATACTTAGAGCCTCACTCTATTTATACAATCCCATGGTCCATGGACAATGGATGGGCTGACCCATTCTATATTAAATTACATTATTTTAGGGCAGACAACCCTAGACTCTTGCACTCTGCGCCCACATTTTGCAGTTACATTGCATTGACCAAAACTCGGGCTCTAAGCCCCAAAATCTGCTATGGGGGGACCCGCTGCCCAACAGGCCCCTAACACAATCATGGTGACTTGTCCCAAGTCACTCGGTTGGTGCGGTGATATTCACGTGAAGTCCATCCAACAACTTCTGCGCTTCGCTTACGTTTGCTACACATTCTTCCTCTATCCTCTGTATCAGTTGTGCGCGACTCTCCGATGCATCATTGTCAGAGGCACCTTCTTGCCTTAGCGCATATGTATTATGCATCTGGGCCAACTTTCCCTCGATTGTGGTAGTGACCATGAATGCTTCCCCGAGCCAAGGTAGGATGCACACTTTAAGCACTGCTTCTTTCTGGCGTGCAGTGTCCACTTGTTCCTTTAGAGCCTGGGCCTCCTTCATCTTGGAAAGTCACTAAGTAAGGGAAACCGTCTGTGCGGTCCCCCTAATATTTTCATATGCTTACTATAACTACCATGCTTCTGTCTCCAGGAATTGTATGGTTGGATCTTCCTGTAGTGAGGTGAGCGTGAAGAGGGACTGATCCAACAATCTCATGCAGTCCTATACAACCTGCTCTATCGCTTACAACCTCAATTGAATGGCACAGTGGCACTGCTCTCTAACTTCCAGGGGTGTAGACAATTGTGCCTTCAGTCGCAGCTCTGCGATCTGCAAGTTCAGCTCCAACTGAACCTTCACGGCCTCCTCCTGGGCCTTCCGGACTCCAGCTGCTAGTTGGTGAATCTTTTCTGCTATTAGGAATGCCGCTGGCACGACCAACTCCAGTATGTTTCTACGGGCCTCCTCCATGGCCTGGTCCAATCCCTGGGTTTGTGCGACCAAGTTGTCACGCTGTAAGCTGAGCTATTCTAAATTTAACTTTTGCTCGCCCAAGACTTGGAGGGCGCGATCCTCCCTGGCACGAAGCTCAATAGTTACCCCATCCTGCAGCTGGTGTAGGTTTTCCCTGGGGAGGGCGACCAAATTCAACCCCTAGCCCCTCATGTAACCCTCAACTGCTGCTAAGACTATGCCTTCTAGTAACCCAAAAGTGTTCGTTGTGCAGGCGCACAACATCTGCTCAGCTTCGGATGCACCTTCCACAAGGTGTGGTGTCATCATTCCTGGGGGTCGTACCTGTAATGCTTGCAACTGTGCTTTGAGCGCCCCCAACACAGTTGTCTACTCTGTCATCAATTCTTTGAAAGCATCCTTGGTGGCATCACGAACTGGTTCGCCAATGTCAACAAGGTCTCCCTCTGAGGTCTTTGTTGCCTTTGTCTTTTTCCGCGTGGTTGGCTTCTCCTGGACGTGCGACCTCTTGAGTTGGGTCGTATTGGTGCAGGGTCCGTGTGTTCCTCTGTCTCAACCTCCCCCTGTATGTCCTACTTCGTGGACATTTCCTGGCCTTCCTTGGTCTCTTCGGTGGGCGTGGTTGTGGTCTCTGCCGTCTGCGTTGCCGTTACTGCCTCAGCTGCCTTTCGCTGCGTGGTCGCTTCTTGTTCCTGGGACTTTCTCTCTGCTAGCTGCACGATGCATAGCTTGGTTTCCTTCTTCCGCTGCTGTGTTGCAATCTTTTCCATTTCTGCCAAGTTCAGAGCGCGCAACTCCGGAGACCATGGCGCCATCACATCGAATATTGCATCATATGTTGCAATGAATGGAAGCTTCACCCACGTTCGGACTAGATCCTTGCATGCCCGGATATACAGGTTATGCATATCTGCCTTGAAATTTGCCGCGCTTTGCAAGCTGTTATATACTGTAGAGGATAAGCGCAGCCTACGGTTGATCCATGTTCGTATGTTCGCCTCTACGAACGCCCAAAACACATTTATCTTGCGAATCTTCGTCACGTATTTCATTGCCCAGAGGGAGGTGTACCTCACGGCTTCGGGTAGGTCACCCTCAATCGTAGGAAACTGGCTGTCTTCCAGCAACTCTCCTACAATGAACAGGATGGATAACAACGACCACGCGTAGTGGAAGTTCTTACCCTGCTCCTGAGCCTCTCTACAATTTGTCAAAAATTCGTCGCAGAGGAACTGCGCCCAATTGAACTAGACCCCCTCTGCGCACTGCTCTTTCAATGCAATTACAGATGCTAGCACTTCGTCGGCCTGACATTTCCTCATTAGCTTGCTGGCCAGTAGCTGGGTGGATATGCACACCCCTTGATCCTTGATGCTCGCTATTACGTACCCTCGCTTCCTTTTCTCTAGCTTATATTTGGCCTTCATAGTTTCTACGAGGGCCAAGTTGCCGCTTTTTCCTGCTATAGCTGTGGGGTTGTTTCCTTTGATGGGCCGTCGAGAAATCCGGTGAATTAAATCGGCCGTGATGGGAATCGGCTCCTCCAGCTAGAGATACCCATCATGTACTAGGTACATCAGCCGCCGGATGATAAAAACTGTGATGGGCGCACGGTGGTAGTGGGGTATCCATCGCAGATGAAATAACCTAGCCCCCTCCACACCGCGTAACCATTTTTTCTTCAGTAACTTCTCTGTGGCCAACTGTGGGAACTTCTCGTTGTCTGCAAGGTCCCAATCTTCGAACTTCATATTAGGTACCCGTCCTAATGATGGACCTTCAAACCTCAGTTCCTCAGGGAGGAGTGGGGTTTGGAGCGCACCCTTCGTGGCCTCCAGGTCTTTCGGTATCTTGGCTTTCCCCTTCCACAGGGGGATGTAGGGGGGTAACTTTATCACAGAAGGCACTTGGGAAACATTTTCCACCTCATCGTCTTGCACCTCAATTTGGGCAATCAGAGCTTGCAAGTCTTCCTCCTCCTTTGTTTCAAGGGTGATGACTTTGCCCTTCTTTGCCATAAAAAAATTACTAAACCGTGGGTTCCGTGGCGATACACGGACTGGTCCCATTGTGTGCTTATCCTTTTGTGGTTGTGGTGTACAGCCATGGGAAAGCATAAATTAATCTTTTTCGTAAATTAATCTCTCAAGCCTGAGAATGCATAAAATAATACAAGAGAGATATCATTTCCAATCCGTTAACGAGCTGGAAAGGATAAGCGCTCTGTAACCTTTTCATGTTTAGAGAGTCTGAAAAGAGATTAAAGAGGACTCCACTTTGAGGAACGAGTGGTGTCTAGGATAGCAACTGGTTCTGGTGATGTTGGAACTTCTCAAAACATGTTGATTTATGTGAAGAGGCTAGCTAATAAGGCCACTCATTGCAACTGTTCCTCAAAAAAGGTAAAACAACCAAGTGAAAGAATATGATCGGCCAAAGAGATGGTGGTGATGGAATAAAACAACCAAGGCTCATTTGATAGAAAAGGATGATAGAATGGAAATCACAATGGTTAAAATGGAAATGGGTTCATTTTTACACAAACTTGAACCATAGGGAACTATGCTTGGATTCAATTTCATGTTTACACAAGCTTGAAACGACAAACCATGCTTGGATTTAGTTTCATTTTTACACAAGCTTAAAACGAAAAACTATGCTTGAGATTGGTTTACATGCCCCCAGCATGATGAAAGGGAGAGTCTCCTATAACCAGATGGAAGTCGCTGCGGTGAAGCAAGACGATTATCCAACACCTTTTTTGGCTTCGTCCAGATAGGGACAAATGTGAATGGGGTGATTCCCTTCACATAACCTACAAGGAAAATTAACTTTACGACTAGGTACCTGCCCCCCAAGCTTCATTACATTCACCTATGTAGGCTACTTGTGGCTATCAGGTGGATGGAATGGAGGTTCATTTACGAGATCAAGTGAAAGACTCGACTGGGATTATCCAATATCTACTCAAAGACTCCTCTTGGAACTTTGCTTCAGGGTACCTTGTTTCATTTTTTAATGAGCTTGAGACAAGGCAAGGAACTCTGCTCAGATTCCTTGTCTACTTTTTTAACGAGCTTGACACAAGACAAGGAACTATGCTCATACTCCTTGTTTCATTTTTTAACAAGATTGAAACAAGAGTAGGAACTATCCTCATGGCCTGTTTCAGTTTTTTAACGAGGTTGACATAGGACAAAGAACTATCCTCATGGACCTCTTTCATTTTTTAACGAGGTTGACACAAGACAAGGAACTATCCTCATGGACCCGTTTCATTTTTAATGAGGTTGACACAGTAAAAGAACTGTCCTCATGTTCCTTGTTTCATTTTTAACGAGGTTGACACAAGACAAGGAACTATCCTCATAGGCCTAGGTTTCACAACTCATAAGAGGTCATGAAGGAGAGATTTGGTTCCAATGCCCCCAATACATGATGTACAACATCACTAAATTGATTTTCAGTTGATGTAGGTATGGAACAGGTTTCCACATAATTAATCCATGGCAGGGATGATACCATTGGTACAAAAGGACCATTTAGGGAAGATGGTTGACTGGAAGCCATAGTTGGATTGGGAATGAAAGCTGGTCAACGGTGACAATTTTGCCTTCATGCTGGAAACACATCACTCAAAATAGCGTGGAAACAATACCTCCCATGTCATAAACATAGTCGCTCCCAAGAAGTAAATGGTAATCTAAAGGGCATGAAACTACCATCACGTTTAGATAAATGATTTTTCGTCCCAAGGTAATAGGTAACTGAGGGAGGATCCCTAGTTTTTGACTGGTTCCTCTGTTAAAACCCAACAGATTCGAGGTAACAGGCACAAGTGGCAGTGAACCAAGCGCTTTCCAAGAAATTGAGGAAAGGATACTCATAGATGCACCTTCATCTATAATAGTGCCCGATACAATCATATTACAAACCTATACTATGATCTAGAAAGGCACATAAGAAGGAAGACGAAATCCTGCCAATCGGTTCCAATCAAAGGAAGTGACTAGAATACTTGGAGGGGGTACAATAGGAACAGGAGAATTAACCCCTTGAGTTACGAGAGTGGGAGGATTTTCCTCCTGATTGATGGAATAGGAGGATTTCCCCCAAGCTCATTTGAAGCTGAAGAAACAAAAAGAACTTGAGTGGTATGATATTCACTCTCTTCGGGAAAGGTACGATTTACTGAAGGTGAAATCGGGTCAACTGTTACCTCAACCTATTGATTTGAGCTGGGTATATACTCATAGGATTCACTTTGAGAGAGACTGGGTTCAACTGATTGTTGATTTTGGTCAATCAATTCATCAAACTAGTGAAGGATTTAGGGAGAGTTTCCTGTTACTAGATGGAAGTCGTTGCGGTGAAGTAGGATGGTTATCCAACACTTTTTTGGCTTCATCCAAATAGGGAGAAAGGTGAATGGGGTGATTCCCTTCACATAACCTACATGGAAACTTAACTTTACCTTTATTTCCATGAACTTTACTACCACTAGTTGATGGTGTGTCACCAACATGATATCCAAAAGTTGATGGCACAGGATGATGTGAACGAGAAGACCATTCTTCTAAGATTTGAGGAATATCAAGACAATTTCAAAGAAGATGGTCTCCCACACAAAGTTTGCATGGACATCGAACTTTGTGAGGTGTGATGGATGATTTTCTCATCTGATGTTGCATTCAAAGCAATGGTTGCTTGGTTTCCCCTCTACTGAATTTGCTTCTTCTTCTTCTTCTTCTTCCCTTTCTTCTTCTTCTTAGCCACCTGGTTACTAGTACCAATACTTTCACCAGGCGAAGAGGAAGAAGGGGAGGAAGAAACAACTGAGGAAGAAGGCAAAGGGTTAACTTTAGGATCAACTGGAGGTTGGTTTTGTCCAGTTGGAGTAGTACTCGATTGTGAAGAAATCACGACATTTTGAATCAAGGGTGTTGAAAACAACCATAATAGCAAGCCAATGGAAAATCCCACAAGGGACAATGTAGCCATATAAGGAGCACCAATATTTTCGAAAGAAGGAAAAGGACTAGGATTCCCATCAAAAGGAATTCCTTGATCGATGAACTCTGGATTCGTCGCCATATGTTTCAACCTAGGATCAACTAAGGAGTGAGCATGGAGGATGTTATCCACGGTCAATTAATTTTATTTTAATCAAAGTAACATAACAAAATAAAGGAGGGATAATCTAGGCAAAAGATTTATCAAGCAATTGTGAACTGCAGAATACCTCCCGGCGAATCGAGAAGTACGGGCAGGCAATCTCCTCGAATGTTGTGTTCGATGTATCACAGTTTACAAGGCGTCCAATTCAGTTACTTAAGGACAGATAAAAACCTTGAGTTTTCCTCCCACATATATACGAAAGTACATGGAGGCCCAATCCGTATAAGCATTATCTAATACAAAACCGCACAGTGAGAGCATTCCCATACACTTTACATTCTGTAACACCGCCCTATATACCCAAAGGTACATGGATGAGCTATGATATACTCACATACATGGAATGAGGTATCACACTCAGGATGTATTGTAGACAAGTTAGAAATAGTTGCTTTGTTTTATGACACATGAACACATCTCTAGCCTAGACCTCTAAATGTTTTTCGTTAAATGACAGTGCTCCATTAGGTAAATTTAGATAAATTTTAAGTTGATCTTCTCTAGAATTTTCCTTTCAAGTTTCACCACATGATGTATGTTTGCAATTCCTAAAATGCTTTCCATTCAATTTAACAATGAAAATCCTTAGCTAATAGGGATAACACAATAAGATATTTGACAAAGATCAAAGAGCACATTTTAAATGCAAATTCCCTGCACTATTCCTATCAGCACACACAAAATTTATCAATGCAACATGAATATATTTCTTTTCTATTTCCCTTAATGTGAATGAACAAAAATGAAAACTAATGCATAATTGATCAATAAACTCTTTTCATAAAAATGACGTTATTGCAACAATTTCTTTTCAATGAAGGGAAGACTTTACGACACTTTCGTTTTCAAAGAAATGAGGAATTACAACACTTTCAACGAAAATACTAATCATGTGCACACATCAATCAATCTATCTTTCATGAATGAAGACTACGACTGATCTGATATTCACCCTATGAGTGACATCAGTTAAAGATTTATTAAACAAAGGTATTACAGACTCATGTGCTCGTGTGTGTTCTATGTTATTGAAACAACCGATCGATCAGATTGCCAATACACAGACATTTAAAATGGAAATACACAGAGAAATACAGTAAGCAAACATAAAGACACAATAATTTAATAAGGAGTTCACCCTGTTCTCTTGGGCTACATCTTCGGTCCAGCTTTCAGTGGTGGCCTTGTTTTATTGTGCCCTTAAGCAAAGAATTACAATACAGGGACTCAATGTGAGTTCTCCTGAAGCAGGTTTTGCTTGGCAGGGTGGTTCTTGGATTCCCCAAGCCACTGGAGTACACAAACTCTTCTTCTTCCTACTAGCTATGTGACCTTCTGGTCTACAGTGGCAAGAGCCCAACGTGGTGCTCAGCCCGAACAGATTCCTCTATGGGATGGTTTGAATCTCTCAAGCTCTGGTGCTCGACGTTGCCGCTGGTCAGCTCGGCCCTCTGTCTCTTCCTGTTGTTGCTTTAATGCCTTCTTCTCTGGTTTCTGTCTTTTAGTGTTCAATTGTGTATTATGTTTCGTTGTTCATGGCTTTTAACCATTCGAACTCATGCTCGTTCAGTTCCTCTTTCGCCTCTGTCAATTCGCCTTCCGCAGCTGCACTTGAACTTCCCTATTCGGCGTCAGCAAGAACGCTCGGGAAGTGGCCACGTGTCCTCCTCTAAATAGCGCCAGCCTGCTTCGTCGGTTCATTTATTCAATTTCATTGTGGATGCGTTTTTCCTCCATCGTGGCAGTCAAACGGACCTCAAATCTTTACAAACGCGGCTTAATCCTTCATCGATTCCGCTTCCTTCATCGGGTGCAATCTTAGCCATCTGATCTGGATTCCCTAGATCCAACGTTGTACGCACATCCGGTGCGGTTGACCTGCTCGACCGATAACAAGCGATCAACGGCGGTTTTTTCTCACCTCTGCTGCCACGCTTTAATCGTTGAGTGGGATCCCTTCGCTTTCTCCAAAAACCATTTACCATTTGAGGGCGCCCCGATCAATACCACCAGTTTCCAAAGTGCGGGTCCCACCTTGTACAATTAGCATTTTTTGCCTTTTCCGCCCGCGATTCTCTGGTTCGCCATGTGTCCAAGTGCTCGGGCTTCCTCCATTTTGGCCCTATTTGCCCATCGATGCGCAATTGCGCTAATCGCGCATCAAAATCCACCTATGTTTCCCGATCCCGGGCTAATTTTGCTTACCACGCAGTCTCCATGGGCCTCTGTCAGCGCGCTTTGTCCGGGGTCCTCGTCGTTCCACGCTTGCTGCCATTGCCACTAGTTCAGGGTATTTTTTATCACTGTTTTGGATTCCCTTTGAGATTTACTCCGACCTGATACAGTCATGGTTCTTTACAGTCTTTTATGGATCCAATTTGGATCACGACCTTCCCACTGAAAAAGCTTTTAGACCACCAAAAGTTGGTTTTCAAGCATCGACTAAGTGAGGATATTGTTTTCTCACTTGTCCAATTTCAATCCACTTTGCACTGCCTGGCTTTGAACCTTTGAGCCCAATCCTGAGGTACTCAATATCTCCCCTGCACATTATCCTCACCTTCCTGTCCAAAACTGTATCTTCCTGCAACTCATTGAGATACTCAGGTAGCAGGTCATCAATAGAAGGCAATTGACTTTGCTCTTCAGGATCCTCAATCATCGAAGGTTCAAATAATCTCAAGCAATCGGTATTTACGACTGAGTAGATGTGCATGTATGCTGGTAGATCAAGGTGAAAAGCATTTTCACCAATTTTCTCAAGTATCCTAAAAGGTCCATACCTGATAGGCTTTAGCTTTTTACCTTCACCTTGCATCCTGTCCTTGCTGATATACATCTAGACTTGGTCTCCAACTTGAAAACTATGCTCCATCCGATGCTTATCATGCCTAGCCTTGTACTTGGCCTGGCACTTTTCCAACTGTTCTTGTACTGCCTGGTGGATCTCCTGGATTTGTTCAATGAACCTCGCTGCCTTGTCCACATCACTGTGTCCATCAACCATGGTATCTTTACCAAAGACAAAATCCAAAGGGGACTTTGGTGTGAAACCAAAACAAGTCTCAAAAGGAGATCTTTGTGTAGAAGAGTATTTGGCTCTGTTGTAAGCATGCTGCACATAACACAAGTGTTCATCCCAAAGCTTAGGATGTTTGCTGCAATACCCTCTCAGTCACTGGACCATTGTCCTGTTTGCTACTTCTGTCTGGCCATCTGTTTGTGGATGAAAAGTTGTGCTCTTCCTTAATTTGGTGTCCATTAGTTCCCACAAACTCGACCTAAACTTCCCCACAAATTGGGTGTCTCGATCAAATATAATGGAAGTGGGCAATCCAAAATGAACAAAGAACAATTTTGCAATTTGTTCAGCTGTAATCTGTTTACTACAGGGTATCAAAATACACATTTTGTTGAACCTATTCACAACAACATATAGATAATCATGACCTTTCCTAGATTTAGGCAATCCTCCAACAAAATCCATGGAAATGCTTTCCCAAGGGTGAGAAGGAACTGGCAATGGAGTGTACAAGCCTTGTTTTCTGTTGCTGGGCTGGCTTTTAGCATACATAGCACATCCTTTTACATATCTAGAAATTGTCTCACTCATTCTCGACCAATAGCAGAACCTTTGCAGTTGTGCAACTGTTTTACTTACCCCAAACTGACCTGATATCAGAGAAATGTGTGCTTCCCTAATTATCTTTACTCTCTCAGTTTGTGGAATGCAAAGTTTCCCACAATGATATAAGAGTCGGTCCTTCATGTGATAGTCCAATTCTTCTATTATTTTGCCTTGACTCAAAGTTGCATATACATCTTTAAAGTCCATGTCCTGAGCATACTGTTCTATGTAGCTTTCATGCAACACATAATTATGCTTAAGTATGGTAGATGCATTTATAATGGGTCTAAATAACATGTCTGCAACCTTGTTATGTATGCCCTTCTTATATCTGATGACTAAGTGAAACTGTTGTAGAAAAACCATCCATCTGTAATGTCTTGATTGCTGCAACTTAGTTTGGTAGTGTAGATATATTGAAGTGGCTGATGATCAGTATGTATTATTGTTTTTTTGCCCATTAAGTAATGTTTCCACTTTTTCACACTCTAAACTAATGCATGCAATTCTTTATCATATGTAGGATAGTTAATTACTGCAAGATTAAAAGTCTCAGAATGATAACATATGGGTTTATCGTGTTGTGTCAACACTGCTCCCATGGCATAGTCACTGGCATCAGTTTGAATCTCAAATTGTCATTGTAGATCTGGCAGTGCTAGTATCGGTGTTGTACTAATCTTTTCTGTCAAGGTTTCGAAGGCTTTCTGTTGTTTCCCTCCCCACTGAAACACCTTGTTCAATCCTGTCAAGGCATGTAAGGGAGCTGCAATTGAGGAAAAGTTAGAAATGAACTTCCTCCAATATTGTGTTGCTCCTAAGAAGCTTCTCACTTCTGTAGCAGACTTGGGTTTAGGCCAGTTTACAATGCCTGCCACTTTAGAGGGATCTATTTTCAATTCACCTCGCCCTACTATGTGACCCAAATAATTTAGAGAGGTTTTGTCAAATTCACATTTGGAGAGTTTAACATATAGTTTTTCTCTTTTCAAAACATCTAATGTCTACTTAACATGCCTTAAATGTTCTTCCCACGTTTTACTAAAAATCAGAATGTCATCCAGGTACACAATAACAAAATCATCAAGAAAAGGTCTGAGTACATCATTCATTAATCTCATGAAAGTAGTAGGAGCATTAGTTAGGCCAAAAGGAATAATTCATACAATCCCTGCTTTGTTTTGAAAGCAATCTTCCATGCATCTTGCTCTGCAACTCTGACCTGATGGTATCCACTGTGCAAATCCAGCTTGGTGAAATAAACAGTTTCCCTCAATTGATCTAAAATATCATCTATGTGAGGAAGGGGATAACGATTTTTGATTGTTATCTTATTTACTGCTCGGTAGTCAATGCACATTCTCCATGAGCCATCTTTGTTTCTCACCAAAACGATTGGTGACCCACATGGTGATGTGCTAGGCCTAAAGAACCCTTTCTCGAGAAACTCCTGCATCTGCTTCTTTATTTCAGCATTCTCTAAAGCAGACAACCTTTTATATCTGTGGCTGCAATGATTGTTTCATCTCCCAAGTCTGACCCCAAATCTTTCTGAATAGTTGTAGCAGTATTCTTCTTCTTGCCCTCGGACTTCTTAGGTCTCAGCTCTGGATGCAGAATCCAACAATGCTCATCATCATGCCCATCCTTTTTATAGTGAGTGCATGAAGCTTTGCTTTTCTGTGCAGTGTTAACTTTCCTTGCTTTCCACTTCTGATTTCTTTTCTCCTTGCTCTTGCTTACAGTCGGTTGGGATGGTCCCCCAACTTATGGATTTCCATTCTTTCCTCTAGCTTCTATATGAGTAGCCTGTACAGATACCTCATCTATACTAGTGGGATTAAACATGAGGATGGTATGCCTCATGTAGCTGTGTAGACGACCAATGTACTTCAAAAGAGTTTCTAGTGAGTCTAATGAGATACCCAACATCAATGCTCTCTTTCTGAACTCTTGAGTATATCCTTGCACACTTTGCCCTTTCAACTGCCGAAGAGTTTGCCAACTCATCATGGCTTGTTGCATGTAGGCCAAGTAATAGAACTATTTTTTGATTACAGCAACAAATTTACTCCAGACAAAGATGGTCTTACCATGCTTCTTCATATCAGCTTGGGTTCTGCCTTCCCACCAAACCAAGGCAGTGCCTCCTAGGCGTAGGCTTGCCAACTAAATCTTACTCTTGTTTGAGTCTATGTTTTTTACCCTACAATATACATCAATTTGTCTAATCCAATTGTCCAACCTTTCAGCATTTAGCTCTCCATCATATATAGGAAAATCAAATTTAACATCTAACTTAATCAAATATGCCTTCTTATTATGCACAGGGATATTAGGAGGTGTGAGGGAGCTTTCCTCTTTCCCCTTTTCTTTTGAGTGGTCATGGGAATGAGACTCATCTTTTTCTTTATCTTGTTTAGAACCTGATGAATCTTCATCCTTATGCTTTCTAAAGTCCCTATACATTTCTTCTACCATAGACTTTATAAATAGGAAACTTTCTATGAATTGAGGGTCTGGCCCCATAGAACCTTCCTCTGACATTGTCTTTCGAGAATAGACTCTCCCAATTTCAGGATTAGTTTCCACCAAATCTCCTTCTCCTAATTTGAGCTTTGATCTAGTGAGCATTCACAGCTAAACCAACACAAGCTTGTCTAACCTTACAGCCTAGAGCTCTGATACCACTTGATCTGATATTCACCTTATGAGTGACATTAGTTAAAGGTTTATTTAACAAAAGGTATTACAGACTCATGTGTCGGTGTGTGTTCTGTGTTATTTAAGCAACGAATCGATCAGATTCCCAATACACAGACATTTTAAATGGAAAGACAACAGAGAAACACAGTAAGCAACCACAAAGACACAAGAAATTTTAATAAGGAGTTCACCCTATTCCCCAGGGCTACGTCTCCGATCCAACTTTCAGTGGTGGCCTTGTTTTATTGCATCTTTGAGAAGAGAATTACAATGTAGGGACTTAATGTGAGTTCTGCTGAAGCAGGTTTGCTTAGCAGGGTGGTTTCTTAGATTCCCCAAGCCACTGGAGTACACAGACTCTTCTTTTTCCCACTAGCTCTGTGACCTTCTGGTCTATAGTGGAAGGAGCCAAATGTGAAGCTCGATCCTGACAGATTCCTCTATGGGATGGATTGAATCTCTCAAGCTCTAGTGCTCAATATTGGTCAGCTCAGCCCTCTGTCTATCTCTACTTTCGCTTAACTACCTCTTCTCTGGTCTCTGTCTCTCAGTGTTCAACTATTCCACCTTTTTTTCCATCTGTCTCTCTCTGTGTCTACTTCCCCTTTTATTCGATTGTCTTTGTTCATGGCTTTTAGCCATTCGTCCCCATGCCCGTTCAGTTCCTCCTCCGCCTCTATCGATTCACCTTCTGTAGTTGTGCTTGGAGTTCCCTATTCGGCATCA
Source organism: Pinus taeda (assembly GCA_000404065.3). Classification (NCBI taxonomy): domain Eukaryota; kingdom Viridiplantae; phylum Streptophyta; class Pinopsida; order Pinales; family Pinaceae; genus Pinus; species Pinus taeda. Next base: position 19,752 of record APFE031109315.1, read on the forward strand.
GCATGAACGCTCAGGGAGTGGCCACGTGTCCCCATCTAAACAGCGCCAGCCTACTTTTCGGTTCATTTCTTCAGTTACGTCGTGGATGCGTTCTTCCTCCATTGTGGCGGTCAAACGGACCTCAAATCTTCGCAAACGCGGCTTAATCCTTCATCGATTCCGCTTCCTCCATCGGGCACAATCTCAGCCGTCCGATCTGGATTCCCTAGATCCAACGTCATATACACATCCCGCGCGGTTGACCTGCTCGACATTTTTCTCTCTCCTCCGCCGCCACGCGTCAATCGTTGAGTGGGATCGCTCCGCTTTCTCCAAAACCGTTTACCGTTTGAGGGCGCCCCAATCAATATCGCCGGTTTCTAGAGCGCGGGTCCCGCCTTTGTCCTTTTAGCGCTTTTTTCCTTTTCGCCCGTGGTTCTCTGGTTCACCATGTGTCCAAGTGCTCGGGCTTCCCCCATTTTAGCCCTATTGGCCCAGCAATGCAAGATTATCAAAAATCACCTCCTTTTCCCGATCCGGGGCTCCTAAGGGCTACTTTGACCTCCTGCGTAGTCTCCATGGGCCTCGGTCAGCGCGCTTTGACCGAGGTCCTCGTCGTTCCACGTTGGCTACCATTACCACTGGTTCAGAGTGTTTTTTTATCGATGTTTTTAGAATTTTTAGAGATTCGTCTTGTCCTGATACAGTCATGGTTCTTTGCCAGTCTTTGATGGATCTAATTCGAATCAATTGACTGAGAGCAGTTTCAGAAGGGAAAACACAAGGGTTGGCTACAACAAGCACCATGAGGAGGTAGGCTCTGCATTTCCTTCCATTTTTCCAAGTGTGTAGAATAAAAATATCTCCTAGTTTGAGTGAATTTGATAGCTGTGTAAGGGAATTGTCTCCTCAAGTATTTCAGTCACATTTCCTCCTACATTAAAATTTGTATCAACCATCTCTGCTCCTCAAAATTCACCAGACAAAATGACAGGAGGGGTTTAATAGAAGGGAGCCCATTAACACTGTGAGGATTCACCAACACCCTCCTGTTTTAGAAATCTTCACGAGGCATAATTGGATGGGGTATTTTGAGAAATTAAGGGGGTATGATGATGAAGTGGCCTGATATTTTTCTCTCTCCCTCATTCCACTAACCATAACCCATGCCACTGTTGTGGTGAGAGGCCTCTCCATAGAGCTCACCCCTGAACTCATAAGAAGAATTACCACACTTCCCTTAGGAGTGCCTTGGAGAAAGGAAGACAAGGGAGATAGCCAAACTACCAAGAAGAAATTCTTTTTAGAGGGAGAGGAGCCCATTGAGGACAAGAATGGAGTAAGGAGAACAAGCATATCATACCCCTGGAATGAGCTAAGCTACCACCTTATAAAATCCATATCATGTGAAGGTAGGTATAGTGTGGTTTATGGTTATCACTTTAGGCTCCTTGAAGAATTGAGCTTTGGAGCAGAAACACCTCCTCACCACAGGCTCAACATACCATACTTCCTTCTGTAATCACTGATAGATACAAGCATAAAGGTGCAGGAAGGAAACCACCAACAGTTAGCCCACCATGGGTTAATTAGAATCATCATAGAAGATTCCCTCCAAAACCTCAAAATACCTATCCAATGGGAAACTTTCAGAGACATGTAGAAAAACGAGGATATCAAAGCCCTCACATATGATATTAGCCCTATTGTTAGTGAAAAGGATGAATAATACACTAAAACAAATAGAGAAGAAGCAGAGAAGGATGAAGAGGAGATAGATGAGGATGAAGAGGAAGAGAAGGAGAAAGAAGGTGGTGAATAAACAGAGGAAGATGTCAAGGAGGACATTGATAAACAAGATCAGGATCAAAAGGGGGGAGAAGAGGGGAAAGGGTAAAAATGGAAATGGAAAAGAAGAGGTAGAAGATAAGGAGGAGCCACCTAGGGTGTCTCCATAACCCACTGAGAGAGAGGTAGTGGCTGTCCTCACTTCCCTTAGCACCCCTATCAAACAAAAAGGAAAAAGACAGAGGCAAACCCCCTTATACTTCATAACAAGGAAAAGTACAAGGATAAGGCAGGGAAAACCCAAAACCCCAACCAGGGTTCCCATTGTTATTAAGGACTCACCTAAACGATAGGAGAAGATGGCTTCTCTTATAAAAAATCAAAAAGAAGGATCCTCAGCGTAAACCTCCCCTAAATCTCCTATCACATATGTGAGAAGGCCTGTAACCAAATCTACCTCATCCAAAGGAAAAGACATCCTACAAGATACATAGTAGGACCTATAGGAAGCAGAGGCAGTCCTACAGGAAACTTTGCTAAACTTACAGGAAACTCAAAAATTGGATGAGGAAAGAAGTAAGTAGCCAAAAACAAAGAGAGAGGACCAATAGCTAAGGGAACCTCGTCCTCAACCTAACCTTGACTCCTACTAAAGATTTATTGAGGGGGCAGGATCATTCTAGAAAAATTTGCCATTCCATTATTCTTTGAGTTTGAGAAAGAAAGAGCCAGAACTCATAGATGGATGCAGATTGCCAAGTCCAATGGAGTGGAGGACATTGGTCACATGGAGGAGAAGCTCAAAGAGATGGGAAGGGAACTAAGTAGCTTGAGGGACAGAGAGGCCATAATGAAAAATCAGTTGGAGGTGGAAAATGCATGGTTGAAAGGACAGTTGCAAGAAAGAGAGAATCAATTGGCATCCATGGCCAATCTATCTTTGGAAGCAATCCAGTGCAGGATGCCAGCTAAGTCCTATGTACTATACCTTAAGAAACAATGGCTACAGTTCCAAATCAAGATCCTAGCACAGAGAGGCGCCATGCCATTCTAGGATTATAAACAGTTCATTGATCTCTGTGATCAAAGTACATTAGAGGATAGGGCTAATATGTCTAAGTTCTACTAGCATAACATGGCTTTGACAGATATGAATGTATGGGACCCTAATGAAAAGCTATGGGATTTACAATTGATGTCTTTGGCATCATGGATGATCCATGAGGTAGCAAGGGGTACAGAATTGAAGAGGATATTGGCAAGGGAACAAACAGCCTCTTATGATCAGAGCTAAGAAGTCCAATCCAATGGTTGTCATTAGCACACATAATTTAATTGCAAATGATCCTCAACCTGGACCCAGGTATCTTACTACCCAAGAGCAAGCCATTACACATTTTGAGGACATATTCAGATTGTTAGGGGATGACATCATGCAAGCTTTCCTAAGGAGATGGAATACTTTTTGTTGGGTTGTGTTATATTCTTTCCACGACTAACCTACGTAATGAACCAGGGGGTTAGAGGGGGGACGGAGCCCCCCCTTTGTTGTGCCAATTGCACAGTGGGGGGGTCACGGGGGGTAGCAACCCCCCTCTACGGGGTCCGGGGCAGCGACCCAGGAAAAAAAAAATTGGACCCTATATTAGGTTGGGCGAACCTACCTATGGTTTTTCGGTCCATGGTTTTGGACGCGATGGGTTTTCGGTCCATGGTATTGGATGCTTCGGCATGTATAAATATGTATTGTAACATTGAAAGGAACATGAAAAAAAAAAAAATCAAGCTGGTAGTCCCAGTTTTGGGATCCAGGGGAATATCTCTGTGCATATGTGTTATGCTCTCGCATTGTTTCTTTTCTTTGTTTTAGAATTCGTATGCAGGTAATTTTTGTACAGGTTTAAAACCTACATTTTGTATCAGAGCAATTTTGGCTTCAAGGGGATGCCTTTGTTGCTGAGGGGTTTTGCTCGGGCCTGTGGTAGACCCTGTTCAGTGGGAGATCTGCGAGATCGATTCTG
>APFE031109315.1:27477-40530 GCA_000404065.3 Pinus taeda
TGCGCACCTCTTTGTGCCACCTAGCACTGTGAAAAACACTTGTGCCTCTCACATTGTTGCAGCCCGCTAGCTATGCGTTGTCCTGGAATTCCCTGCACTGTCACTCTCTCTGTTGCTCCATCTGCATCTGTCTCTACCCAATCATTCAGTTCCTGCTACTACACATTGGGGCTCCTGTAGCAAGGTCGCATCCAAGAGGTTTGGTACCTCAAGGATCCTGCCCCTCCTCCTTGGTACGATCACTCTATATCGCCCCACCTCCTACCTGGAGGTATGGCTACATGTGATCCCTCAACCCACCCGGCTCGAGGTTCCCCCTTACTGGAGGTCCCTGCATGAGTAGATGTCTCTAATCGATCTCCACTCAGCTTCCCCTATTGTGGCTGCTCCACAACCTCCTAAAGTTGTTGCACCAATCGTGGCTTCTTCACAATCGTCTGAAACTTCTTCTGGCTCTGCATGTTGAGAGGTAATATACCTTGTTGGGTTGTGTTATATTCTTTCCACGACTAACCTACATAGTGAACTAGGGGGTTAGAGGGGGGGCAGAGCCCCCCCTTCATTGTGTCGATTGCGCATTGGGGGGGTCATAGGGGGTGCGGCAATCCCCCCTATTCGGGGGGTTTGAGGGGGGCAGGTAGACCCCCTCTACGGGGTCCGGGGCAGCACCCCGGGAAAAAAAAAATGGGACCCTATATTAGGTTGGGCGAACATACCTATGGTTTTTCGGTCCATGGTTTTGGACGCGATGGTTTTTCGGTCCATGGTATTGGGTGCTTCGGCATATATAAATATGTATTGTAACATTGAAAGGAACATAAAAATAAAATAAAAAAAATCAAGCTGGTAGTCCCGGTTCTGGGATCCAGGGGAAAATCTCTGTGCATATGTGTTTTATGTGTTATGCTCTCGCATTGTTTATTTTCTTTGTTTTAGAATTCGTATGCAGGTAATTTCTGTACAGGGTTAAAAACTACACTTTTCCATACAATTTGAAGATCAAAGAGTACCATTCTCCTCAAAGGATGAGAGAAGCACTAAACAGAACACCCATGTACAAGCAATCCATCCAAAGGCTCAAAGTCAATTGGATTGGCTTGAGACTCATCCCACCACTGCTCCTGGGGATGTTAGAAGGAAGGAAGGAAGAAGAAGAAAGAAAGCAGCAGGAGGAGGTAGAAAAGAAGGCAGGATTCTATGCACAAGAAGAGGAAACCACAACAAAAGCATGGGATGTCAGGGAGGCCACTAGAGTTATGAAAGATATGGATATTAATTAAGTTGCTCAGAGGATGAACAACACTTTCAGTGGGGGGTGATGATAAGCCTGATCATTGGATAATTATATGGGCCTTAATTCACCTCCTAGCTAGTCAAATCAACTCTTCTCACAATTTATTACATGTTTTGATTATATTTTGTTTAATGAGATGAGTTAAAGTGAGATATTATGCCTAGTGGACTAATATGCATTAAATGCAGGTTTGGAAGAGAAAATTAAGGAATTTTGGTAAGAATAAGGTTTGAAACTTAAATGTGACAAGGGAGAGATATTGTAGGAGGTAAATCCTCCTCGTTTACTCCTCCCCCATTCAAATATTCCTCCATTAATCACACGAGCTCAGAGTGCAATCAGCCAAATCATGAAGATCAAAAGGCAGTCGAGCAAGTGATAAACAAAGAGTTAGTTCATCTAGAGTTTGGGAGACGAGCCTCCCTAGATTTAAGGAAGTCATTGGGGACTTCAGTTGTATAAGTAGAGAGGCCTATAGCCTCATTAGGATTTAGTTTTTTGTTGAAAAAACACTAGTTATTTTCGAGCTCCAGACTTGTGGAAGACATCAATGTAATTTTCTATTTTGATAATGAAAATGAGATTGTTCTTGATCCAGCACTGAGTTAACTCAGAGGAATAAAGCTCTTTGGTTAGGGCCCAACCCCAACAACAAAGGATCCTCTTCCTGTATCAGTATTCTTGGCTTAGTTTCATAGATTCATGGTTAACTTGTCTTTAGAAGTATTCCATTACAAGTAATGTAGATTTGATTAGCTGTTTATTAGTTTGCTTCCATTTGTGCTTTACTTTAGTAGCAACTTAGAAGGGATAAAAGGAGCACCACAAAGTTGTCAGTAGGTGTATTGGCCTCATTTCTTCCCTCAAGGATCATGATTTGAGAAAAAGACCCTTATGCAGCCCCAAAAAGACACATTTCCATTTTCTCATAAGATTTAGAGTTTAATGTACTTGAACCAACATTTGATCAGTTTTGCAAGTGTAGGATTTAATTACCATCTTTTCCATCTTTAGTCTTACACTGGATCTCATCCATGATTCCATTTTATTCAGCAATTTCCCTCATGCATGAATTAGATAGCGAATTCATTAAATTCAACTTTTTTATCTTGTCAGAATTCTTCTTGTTTACATGACTTTTTGGAAATTATAAATGTTTGATGTAGAGTAGGTGCTTCAAAAGTATAAAGAGATCTCATAGCAAGAAACCACCTTCCAAATTCATCCATCCATAATCATTCCTTGCTTTCACCAAGACCTTCACCAATCTCATCATTTTACATAGAAATTCCTCCAAGCATGTTGAGCAAATCCAACCATCTCCTAACCTTTTTTTTTTATTTTTGAGTGATCATAGGCATTTTCTCACTCCATTCCACCCATCCACCACCTTCCCTAAGCCTTCCATCACCTCCAGCAACCATCATTTTTCTCTTGGTTGATTCCTGTAGAAATACAGGGTATCCTGTAGGTTTCTAATACATCCTATAGGTTTTCCTGTAGTGGCATGTTTTGAGGCCAAATTGGGGAAAACCTCTAGGAAGCCACACCAGGTCACCCAAAGGTCTCCCGGACCTTCCAACCATCTCCTAAACCTCCCAACCATCCACCAGCATCACTAAGCCACCTGCCACATTACCAAAAGAGATTAGGGTTTACACTTGATTTTCCATAAAAAGAATAAAATGAACAAAACAAATTTATTTCAATCCTTTACATGCACAGTAGTGATGTTTGATTTCTTGAACTTCCATGCTTTAGATAGTAGCATTTCACACATGTTAGCTTGGCATTCTTGTAAAGCATAGTTTCTCAGTAGTTATTTAAAGAATGGTGTGTTTTTAGCATAGGATTTCAGTCATTTTCTTTATTTACAATAGACAACCTTTCTCCTAAAGTAGATTTCTCTTTCTTTCATCAGCAATCAAGCTTCTTCTGAATCCATAGAACTCTAGCTTGAAAACCCTAGTGGTCTCTCGCCAGCTAAATAGTGACAAAAGGCAGAACCATCACTTTTACTTGTGTATACAGAATTGTCACCTCCAAGTTTGTACGAACCCCGGGTTGATAAAGTAAAATTGGTATCTCCAGGAGTTGCAACATTCTTGCTGCAATACTGGTGCTCATCAGAAATCGTGTAAATATTTATTGTTGTCTCTATATCTATTGAAATATTTAGACGCATGCTTCAGTAAGAACCTAGTGTACTCCTTCCATTCTTAGTTTAATTTGTTATTTGAATAGTGCTTATAGTTGAATTTCTTTCTCTAGTTTTGGATGAACTTCACTTTTGACATTGTTTCTAATGGTTGTAACTTCCTTGATTGTTGGATTGTACCTACTTCAGTGATTTCCTTAAATATATTTCTACACTACAAGGCAACAAGGGGAAGAGAATGTTGGGATTGTACTTTTCATCTATTGTGCTTCTTTAGCATCTTTAGAATAGCCTCCCATTCTAACCTTCTTATGATGTCATTCACCCGATGGATTAGGCATTAATTTCCAATCCTCCTATCCCATTTTTACTACAACTTTTTCAAACCTGTTTTGCTAAAAAAAAATCCTTCACATCACCTTGCACTTCATAGATTTAATTTCCACCAACCCTAACTAGGGAAGCCTCTCTTAAGCTGAAGGAAAGTTGGCATAAAAATAAGAGGAAGTTTGGTGAGGTAACAATGGCCAATTTCCTAGTTACTGAAATCTATCATCTTGGTGCTTAGGCAGTTTACACATTCTAGATGATGAATTGAGTGGTAATTGCAACAACCCCGATTTAAAATATACAAATAATTACATCAATTTATATGATTAATAATCAACACCCAACTATTCAACTAATTAATATAGAATTTCCAAAAACACGAGTATAGATGACTTACCTGTGGCAATAATATTCCTTGTGATTTTGTATGACCTCTTCCTAACGTTCATAGTTAGGATTTCATTACCATTATTTGCTTCTTCAAAAGACTATATCCTTAGAGAAAACCCAACCAACAAACTATCAATATTCATCATGAATCCAAAATTTCAATCACTACATCTTACTTAACCAACTAATGCACATCATTTTTACTAGGTTTTTGTTTATTCACTTCTCCTCCAATGTAAGTAATGAAATATGATCTCAATCTTTGCATCTTTTCTTCTTTTATTCCATCTTCTCTTCAAATAAATTATTTATCAATTTTTTTGTGTAGACATGGTAGTACTCTCTATATTTAATTTTTGCAAAAATTTACAGTTAAATCCTTCGATTAGTCACCTGCCCAAAAGAAACCAGGTGACCATCGATCATCATTGTATCCACTCCAAAATTTAAATAAGTTCATCAAAACCATATTGTCTTTGTCAGCCATTACACAGGTTCTTATCTTTTGCCTTTCAAACAAAAACATTCAAAAACCAAAGATAATTAAACTAATCCTCATCAGAGGAAGCTATTTGTACTGTCGCCTTTTCTTCCAGACTCAGCACCTTCCCTCCAGAATTTGGCGTCTTCACCCCTGGGCCTGGAAGATCTCGTCCATGGAACATTTTCCATTTTATCTCAGACAATGTCTGCTCAATCCGACCCAAAGCTAGATTATTCATGTATGTTTGGATCTGAATTGTCACCAGCTCTTTCATAATTTCCCCTCGTGCTAGGTCTGGTTCCTTATTTCTTTCCTGCCTATTCAACACTTCCCCTTCCATATGTTCCTGGTGCAAGGTCATGGCGTGAGCTACAATGTATTTCATTATCCAATATTGTTGCAGTGTCCTGTTAAAGAGAGATTGATGCCCATTTGATGTACCCAGGTCCTGCAACATTCCTTCCCATTCATCCATAGGGAAGTCTCTGCATCTCAGGTTATTTCTCAGATCTCTTTCCCAACCCCATATTTGGTCTCTAACCTCCTTCGGAATTCCCTCCATGTAGGCATCAATTATTCTCTTCATCTGCTCTCCATCCGGTTTCCTTCCTTTTTTCTTCCCTGTGCCGCTCGTTCCTTCTTCTTTCCTTCTTCTTTTTTAATAGTCCTCTTGCTGCGCTTAGGTGTCATGTTTCTTCTCGTCTTCACCTTGGCTCTCTTATCCTTTGAATTCTCTGTTTGAGTAGCAGTTGTGCCCTTACCAGTGGTCAGACCTATCACATAGTAAACACGAATGTCAATTTTAGCCATTAAGGGTATATATTTGACCGGGGTATTTCTACCCCCCCTCTTCATGGTTCTACTTCTACATTTTCTTTCTCTTTGGTGCAATACTGTAGCCTCTCTAATTCTTTTAGTTTTAGGGTCCCCATTGTCATTCTGGCTTGCGCTATGTATGTTAGAGTTATTTTCCTGGGTTGAGTGCTCCGCCTCTCTTACAGGGTCACTCTCTCTACTTGGGTTGTCTGCCCTTTCCCAGGTTTGGTTTTCTTAGTTCCGGTGTCACTATCTTGGTTATCTTCAGTTTCACCTCTCTCTATGAGGTGCTCCTTTTTCCTCCCTAGTTTTTGTAGGGCTTTTCTTTCCCTCCTGACAGGGTTCAACTCAACAGGCTGAGTCTTTGGGTTGAAATTGCCCGAAACATCAATTTGGCTACTGGGGTCTTGGATGGTTGGGTCCTCCATGTCCTTCCTCTCCCTCACATTACTCTTATGCTCACCCTTCTTCCCGGCCATAGCCCCCAAGGATTCTTCCCTGTCCCGATCTACCTTATCTCTATACTTGTTGTTGTGTTTCTGATGATCATCCCTATCTATCTTCAAGCCTACTCTATAATTCAAACAGAATATTTTTTCGTAGGATGGAGTGGGAAATTTTACATACCCGTCTACCTTTTTGCATTGTTCTGTCTCCTACAGCTCTCGTTTATTGTCTGTGTGTTCTCTCTCGCCACCTTCCTTCTTTCGCGTCTGCATGCAAAATGCATGTCTTCCCTCTGACTCTATCCCTTTATCATTCTCCTGTCATAATTATACCGCTAGCTGTCCTCTCTTCCTTCCTTCCTTGGCTCGCCTTCCTTCACACTTGCCTTGGGATGCTACCCTTCTGTCTTGTCCTCCATTATTCATTTATTTCTTTCCTCTCCCCGCTGCTCTTGTCATCTGTTTGATGACTCCACACTGTCATTTGGTGTCGACTTGCTGCCCCTTCTCGGTCTTTATGTCCTGCCCTCCCTTCTTCCACACCTTTCCATTTCTTCCCCCACTCTCATCGGATCTGTCCTTCCTCTACCCCCCTCTGTCATCCAATTCATCTATGTCCTTTCATCTATCCTTTGTTGTTCCGTGGTTGATCTGTTCTGTCCTGCCTACACCTGCCCTTGTCCTTCTTCCCTCCCATTGACATCAACCGAATTCTCTAGATGCTTGTTGTGTTGCCTATCTTCTTCAACTGCCTAGATCATTTGTTTCATTTCCTCTTTCTGATTAAGCTCTTCCTCGCTCGCGTCTAACTGCTGCTCTCTATTTCGGCATCCCCAGTTCACGAGGAGGTCTGCCGGGGCATTTCCTTTCCTTTTCACATGGGATGGTATGGTGTATGCAATCTTCTGTAGTTGATGTCGTAATTCTGTTATTACCCATGCCGTCCTCCGGGTTTTTCTCAGCTTTTCAGTTGTTGCTCCCTACTATAGTTATTTAATTGTTTCTATTACCGGCATTGAGTCGCCTTCTATCTGCAGACTTTGGTACCCTTCCCTTATCACTATCTCTAGTCACCTATTTAGCGCATGGTATTCTGCTTCGTTGTTCGTGGCAATGCCACAATCCATTGCATAGGCCCATTTAATCTTCCCTTCCTCATCTCTGAATATCCCTCCTATGCCAGCCTCCCCTGGGTTGCCTTTTGCCGCACCATCAAAGTTTAGCTTAATGAACCCCTGTGGCGGGTTCCTATATCTTTCTTCGGCTCTTGCCTTACCTGTGTCATGTTCCTTCCATGTCCTGTTTGTGTTTTTTACTTTGATTTCTAGTCGGTTCATAATGCGGGTCTCAGTTCCCTCCGTCTTCTAGTCTTCCTATTTCCAGTCTTCCAGAATCATTGTTTCTCTTATGTTTTTCAGGATTTGGTTCCATATTTCCCCTTTGTCTTTTTTATCTTTGTTGAATATCACCCAGTTTCATGCCTTCCAAAGGTTCCATAGGAGGAACCCAATTGACAGATTCCAAGCATGGTTCAGGATTGTGTTGCGGTATGGCTTGCTGCTCCACTTCTCTATTGTTATTTTTATGCTCCCTATGTTCCTATCAGTAATCTTGAATAGTTGGTGGTGGTTTTTCCATAGGTTGTTGCTTACACTATAGGAGTTTGCAACGTGTTCCATGGTTTCTTCTTGGTTTTGGCACAATGCGCAGCGCGAGGGCCCAGGCGTCCTTTTCCTTCTCAATTGGTCCCAAGTTAAGGCACACCCACGCAGCACAGTCTAGGTAAAAAATGCCACTTTTGGCCAAGTTTTTAACTGCCATATTCTTTTCCATTTCTTTATGTCTGAGTTTCCAACTCCTCCTGTATTTATATGGTAACCTTCTGAGATAGTAAACACGCCTTTTATGCGTTTACCCCATCTTATTATATATGATCCCTCTTTAACTGCAATTTTCCTAGTTGCCAATTATTTTTGATAAATTATCCATTGATCAGTTTCTGGTGCTTCGGGCCAGTCGCTCTTCGTCTTCCATTTTCTCCAGTAACCATTATGTTCCACTACCCAATAATTTCTTACAGAATCTTCCACCATTTGGGTAGTGTACTATTGGATTTCTTGGAGTTGAGGTTCCTGATTCAGGATTCCTCTCTGTTGTCATGCCTCCTGCCAAAAGTCTACTTTGTCCCCCTCTCGAATTTCCCAAAAACTGTGGTCTCTTATCAAGGCTCTGTTCAGGCTTGCCAGGTTCCAAATGGCTAAGCCTTTCTATTCTGATAGTGTTTAGAGTTTTCCTTCAGGAGTCCTTTTTATCTCATATTTCTTTTCCCATAGCAGTTTCCATAGGTCGTCCCGTCCTTGAACCCATCTCCACTGTAATTTTGCCCCCATGACTTGGTTTAATATGTAGGGGTCTCTTAGTCCTAGGCCCCACTCTGTGGCAAATTTTCTTAACCATGTCCATGAAAGTAAAGCCCACTTTTTTATTTTGTTTGACCCTTGCCACAATTTTTTTTTGAATATCTGCACCATTTTCTAGCATATGGTTTTAGGGATCGCTTGACTAACCATCTGATATACTGGCATAGCTTGAAGGACAGACTTCAATAGTATAAGGCAGCTCGAGATATTGAGCGTTCTAAACGTCCAATTGTCCATTATTTTTTGAATTTTCCCTAGCAATCCTTTCCAATTCACAATTTTGTTCTACTGATCACTCAGTTCTACTCCTAGGTATTTAGTTGGAAACTATCCAATTTTGAACCCCATTGTTCTGGCTAGGAAGGCTTGGCTGACCCTTAGGGTATTAAAGAAGAATATTTTGGTTTTCTCCTTATTTACCTCTGTTCCTGATGCTTTTGTGAATTCTGTAAGGATTTCCCCTAGTTTTTTTGCTTCCCTGAGATCTGCTTGACTATACATCATTACATCATCCACAAATTGTTGATGTGTAATGGTTAATTCTTCCCCCCATAATCTCAGACCTTTGAATTCCCCTCTGCTTAGTCTTGCACTGATTAATTTACCTAAACCATCCGCTACTAAAATAAACAGGTACGGTGAAAGTGGATCTCCCTGTCTTAGGTCGCGAGATGGTTTAAATGTGTCTGTTGGGGTTCCATTGAGCAGGATTGACATGCTTGGCATGGATATCATTGACGTTATCCATGTTATCCATCTATCGTCAAACCCATAGGCTTGTAGGATTCTTTGAAGATATTGCCAGCTGAGTTTATCATAAGCTTTTGCTAAGTCAAGTTTAATCATCATTCCTTTATTTCTCGTCTTCTTTAAGGAATGAATCACCTCTTGAGCAATGACAATCCCATCCACTATCTGTCTCCCTTTCACAAACCCTGTTTGTTCTTTTTCTATCAATTCTGGGAGTAGAGGTTGTAATCTTTTTACCATTATGGTAGCTAGAATTTTATAGATTACATTACAAAGAGCTATTGCTCTGAAGCCATGAGGTTCTTCAACCTGTTCTACCTTTGGTATTAATGCAAGAAAGGTTGCATTCCATGTTGGATGCATTCTTTTGTTGCATCTTGATTCTCCTACTATGTTAACTATATCTTTTTTCATAAACCTCCATGTTGCTTGAAAGAACTCTGCTGTAAATCCATCCGAGTTGGGGGTTTTGTTTTTGGCCATTGTCTTTACGATGTCCTCTACCTCTTTCTCAGTGATTACCCTTATGAGAGCCATGTTTTGTTCCCTGTTTACCTTTTTTGGGATGTACTGACTTATCTTTGCTATTTCCTCTTCTCTGTTACTTTGTGGCTCTGTCAATATGCCTTTGAAATGTTGGATTAGGATATTTTCCATTTCCTCTTTCTGGGTTACCTTGTTACCTTGGTTGTTTTTTAGGGAGAAAATTCTATTCTGCTGCCTATGTTGCTGCATCACTCTGTGGAAGAATTTTGTGTTCCTTTCCCCCTCTTTTAAACATTGTACCCTTGAATTTTGTCGCCATAGAATTTCCTCCTGTTTTCTTCTTTCCTCCAATCTAAGTAGCACCCCTCCTCCTTCCTGTGCCATCTCCTCTGTTCTCCCTTCTTCTATTATTTTTTGTTGTATCCTTTTCATTGCTATTTGGAGTTGTTCTTGGTCTTTTTGTATGTTGCCAAATTATTCTCTGTTCCAAGTCTTAATTTTGCTTTTTATCTCCTTAAGTCTCAATTGGAGCGTGTGCATCTTATTCTTGCCTTGTATTTCCTCTTCATTGTTCTGCCACCAGTTTTCCATCTTTTCTATGAGGGTTGGGTCTCTTAGCCAAAAGGCTTCAAACCTAAATGGTTTGTGCTGGTTTTGATTGTTCATAGAAATTTCAAGTTTTATCGGTGAGTGGTCTGATCATGGCATGGTAAGATAGTTGCTTCATAGAATATATATTTCCTAAGAAAGTGTTATGTTGCTAAGAACCTGTCCAATCTGGAGGCTATCTGCCTGCTGCCTCCTGTTCTATTATTCCCGATGTATTTTCCATTGATAATGTTTATATCAATCAATTGTAGGGTTGTCTGGGTTTCCCTAAATCTCTCCATATCTGCATCCTCCCGTTGTAGTCCTCCCTTCTTTTCCGTTGTGGTTGTGACCATATTAAAATCTTCTACTATCACCCACAAATTTTCTGTGTGCAGGTTACCCAATCGATGCAACTGTGTTAGGAAGGCCTCTCTTTCTATCGGTATGTGAGGCCCATACACCACTGATACAAGGAACCATTCTTTATGTCCTATCATTATGAATCTCCCTGAGAGAATCCTTTTCATTCCTATCCATAAGTCAACCATGACTTCTGCTGGATTCCACAAGATTGCAATACCCCCTGCACTCCCCTTTTGAATCCAATGTCATGCTTTCATAAGAGGGCTTGATTTTTTTTAGAATTTCCTCCATCCATCCCCCCCCCCCCCCCCCCCCACCCGGTTATTTTTGTTTCTTGAAGCAGCATAATTTGGGGTTTTTCTTTTTTGATCCTTTCTGCTAGGTACCTTTGCTTACCCTTGCTGTTAAGCCCTCTTATATTCCACGATGTGATAATCATTGGGAAGGTTGGGTTGTTTGTTGGAAGACCGCTCAAAGCAGCACTACTCTTCCTGTATTGACTAACATTTCTCCCAATACTTGAATTGATTCCTATAGGTTCTTTCTTCCTCGTTTTTCCCCCCTTTTCCTTTGCTTTTATGTTCCTGGCTATTGTCATCTTGTATTCCTAACTGTTGATTCATCCCTGTAGTTCCTTGCTCCTGTTTTTCTTTGTATTTTTGGAATATTTCCTTGTGTAACTTTTTATCCTCTTCAAGGATAAACCTCTCATCTAGGTTTCGCCACTTATCCAGTAGGTTCCTCATAATTTCCTCTTCTTTTGTTGGTTCTCCCCCTTTATTTATGTCTATTTCCATTACTTCGTTCTCCTAGTTTTCTTCCTTTTCTTTTCTCCCCTTTTTCTCTGTTTCTCCTTTAGCTTTCTGTTGTTGTTGTTGGCATCCTGATTTGTTCTACCTTCCTGTTCTGGTTCCTCATGGTAGTCCATACCTCGGGTTTCTTCGTCTTCTTCTTCTATCTGTAATATTTCGAACCTATTTGTCTCTTTTGCTTTGGTTGGCTGTTCTTTTCTACCTTCCTTAGGGGTTTCCTTGGTAGGTCGTTTCTTGGTTTTGATTTCTTGAAACCCCTCATTGTCTTGAGTGGTTTTCCATTGTTTCTTAGTCTTTCTTTCCTCTTCCTCTGCATTTAAGGGGCATTCCTTGAAGATATGTCCATATTCATGACATTTTCTACATCTAAAAGGTATGTGTTCATAATCCAATGCCTGCTGCCAAACCTCTTCGTGATATTCTAGTTCTACTGCACTTGGTATAGGGTTTGCGATGTTCATATAAACACATATTCTTGCATACGAGGTATATCTTCCTCTTTTAGTTGATTCCGCTATCTTTACAAAGCTACCTATGGCGTTCCCTATTCCTTCCAGTATTTTTGGGTCCTAAAAATTCATAGGTAGTCCAAACAGTCTAACCTATACAGGTGCTGCTAGGAATTTCTCCTTATTCGGATTATAGCATTCCTCCCAATACCTCATAAATAAACCTGCATTGTTATGGAAATATGGGCCATTTTCAAAAACTTTTTTCTTTGCCTTGCAGGTTTGAGAAGATTACCATAAAGAATCCTCGTGTGCCTAGCTTCAGTTCAATGTGGCCGCCTGGCTACTATTTCTGTTGGATCCATCTTTGTCAGTTCTTTCTCTGAGGGCCAGATGTCGATGAACTTGCATATCATTGCATGGTCTTTCATGTAACTTCCGTACCTTTCAAGTTTGTTCATTGGAATAACAAACCTCGGTTTCTCCACTACGCATGGCAGACATTTTCCTTTACTCCTTGCTTGTCAACGTGCTCCCAGGACTGGTCCCGGTGTCCTTTGTTCATCCTTCGCTTTGTTGTTGCTTGTTCCTTCTCCCGTTGTTGCGTCTCTGTAGGAGGGGATCTCTCCCCTCCTAGTCTCCTCTGTCATTTCTGGGCCGCCTGTCCTCTTCTTTTCGTGCCTATCCGCTTGTTTTCGCACCGCCTACCTCATGGCCGCAAGGTCATTAGGGTTGTAGAGCTCCAAGAATCCCTCGTCATTTTTTTATAAATTATTTATCAATTATTAATTTACACTCAAATTTCTTATTAAATCAAATATCACACTCATAAATAATATAAATAATAATTTTATAAACCTTCATACAATGAAATATTACAACGTACTTCTAATAAATAATAGCTTATCAATCCTAAGATAATATTTTAATATTAAATAAAGAAATTCAATCTTCATTATCCATTTCAGCATAGTACTTTAAAAATAATTAAACAAATTCAATCAAGTTTCATCCAATTTATTAAACGGATGAAGCCACATCTTATAAATTTCCAATCTTTAAAACTTCTATTCATTTTTCTACTATATATTAATGTATATTCTACATAACACTCATTATTAATATTTAAACTAATTCTTTTTTATTTATTATAAACTAGATTTACCTTTCCAAATAACAAACTCCTTCAAAAGTTAGGCACAAAGCTTTATTATCCCTAACCTATTTTAAACTAATTTCATTTATTTAGTATAGCAAGAAAATT
>APFE031109315.1:42737-98227 GCA_000404065.3 Pinus taeda
TACCCACAGGGGATTTGAACCAATGACCTATCGCAAGGAGTGCCTTAACAATGCACCCATTCACGCTCAATCTAAAGCCCCATGGGCAAATAGACAAATAATTCACTCTTATATTTAATATGCAAAAATTATAATTTGAAATTAATAACAAATGCCTATACATTATTAATTGTGCTTAGTTATTTTTTTAGATAAAAAATTATAATAATGTATTTAGAGTATCCATGTTACCATATCGCAAAGTATGTATATACGTCCAAAGAATATTAAAAATAAAAATAGTATTATTTAACTTTCATAAAAGCAATGATATTTAAATTTAATAATTTTCATAAATAATTATTAAAAAATAATTATATTTATTTAATAATTTATATAAGATTGATTGTAAAAAATGATAAAAATTGTATTTATTTCTCAAATTTATTTTTCTTAAATTTCTCCTTGTCAACGCAAGCAAAATTATTGATGAATTTAATTAAGTATTTTTCTCAAACTTTTACTTAGAGGTCACATAGACTTGGACCCACTCTGATACCATATGTAACAACCCCGATTTAAAATATACAAATAATTACATCAATTTATATGATTAATAATCAACACCCAACTATTCAACTAATTAACGTAAAATTTCCAAAAACACGAGTAGAGACGACTTACCTATGATAATCATATTCCTTACTTGTAATTTCGAAGTTGAACATTATTTGAATCTCGCTAACCTCAACAAAGTTTGAGAACAACTCTCCACCTAACCTAGGCTCAGTTGCACATAATCTTTCTACAGTTGGTCACCCCGAGCACTCAATAAACATATTACTGTCACGAAATCCTTTGTCTCACAACACTTTTCTCCCATGAGAATGGATGAAAAAATGATTGTCCATTAAATAGACCAAAAAATTGAAAAGAGGCCAAATATACACATTCCATGTATCAACATGCAACTTTTATTTATTTATTTTAAATTTTACTTAATTTAATATTTCTCTAAATTTAACTCTTTCTTATATTATTCTCTTTTTTTTGTTCTTCTTCTTCTTCTTCTTCTTCTCTTTCTTCTTTCTTCTTCTTCTTCTTCTTCTTTTTTTTTTTTTTTTTTTTTTTTTTTTTTTTTTTTTTTTTTTTTTTTTTTTTTAATCAGGTATTTCTATTTATGGTACAAAAAGTCAAAAAGTTACATCAGTGGTACTAAACAAAGGCCATGGCCTTGTAATTCCTGCCGAGAGATTGACAGTTTGCCCAAATTTATACATACCCAAAGTTGAACATATTCAAAAATTGGATGCTGAACATGGACATGCTGAGACAAACGAACATATCGATACTGAACACTACTTAAACATGGACTAACAGACATATGGATCCATATTGCCGACACATAGATTTTAAAATCCAGACTAAAGCCAAACACATACAGAAAACAAGATTTGAAGACTCCCAGAGTAATGCTCCCACTTCCAGGCTACCGAGAGCGAACTGGTTGATTGGATTAATCATCGTCTGTGGTGTAGGGCTCTTCCTCCACCCTACACCCAAATTGTCGGGAGTCATCCGAGTCAGAGAGAGGGACCATCGAGCAAGTAGGGACCCCCTGAGCAGGCTCGCTTGGACCCGCAAGGCCTGCTTGAGTAGCCGGGGTGGAACTTTCCATAGCAGGTCGTTGCAGATCAATTGTGGGCATTGTCCCTTGAACTGGTGGTGGGTTTTCCTGATTTACTTCCACCTGACCTCTAAGTTTATCACAGTGCTCGGCAGTAACATATACAATGAAAGTGGAGTTGGCGAGTGTGCAGGGTATCCGATACCTGACTGTGGGGTGCGCTTCATGTCCACATTCTGTTATGCTTCCACTCCCAGGCCCTCTACCACGTCCCGCTGTTATGCCATGGAGGCGATGCTGCTCAGATGTAACTTCGATGGAGGAAGAAGGAGAAATGGGGGCAGTCCTCTGAGCGGTAGCCCGACCGCGAGAGCCTCCTCGTCGACTGCTCATTCTGAGACGCTCTCTCCTCATTGCTAAATTCAGAGGATGAACCAGCTTGCAGAAACCCGGAGAGGAGAAATTAACCAAAACGGGAGCCGCAGAATTTGGCTTACAATGCTTGCAAACCACTCTCAAGCTTGGGACAATACCTAAGTTGGGCACAGAGCAATAATGTCCCTGTGCAATCCCCCACATCACCGAGGAGTGCTCCAGCGTTGTAGTGGAGTGCCCAGCAACTTCAAATGAATGCGTAAATGTAACAGAGGCTCCCGGAATATGAAGCGCCGTCGCACAGGTTACCAGGAGGCCAATTAAGGAGGACAAGACCAGTAATAATACCCGCATTGAATTTCCTGCATGCGCCCATTTGAAACATTTTGTAGGGTACTGCATGGCACGCAAGGGCTGACACATGCCCATGTGACGCACCACCTGTGAGCTGCCATGCCTTTTAAGCACCCGCATCCGGGAGGGAGAGATCATTCTGCACCAAAGAAATACAGTCCTTTTTGAGTTGGTCATCCTCTACCATGTCAAGAGAACCTGAGAAGTAGGGAAGTAGCTGAGATACGCCCTGGTTAGCCAGTCTGTCTGCTACTTGGTTTGTTGTTCTTCTTACATGCTGGAAGGTTATGCTTTGGGGATTTCTTAGCTTTTCCTCCAGTGATTCCAGTCTACTGAGCAATCGCCAGCTTGATGCTACCTTAACTGCGGTAGCCCCTGCCTGTATTCTTTTAGCATCGGCTATAAGAATGAAAGAGTCTCCTTCGACCTCAAGAGGGAAGAAGTGCTTTTGTTCTGCTATGCAAATCCCTTCCCAAAGTCCTTCCAATTCTGCTGCATTGTTAGTGTCTTTGCCAATTGGTCCGTAGAATATATGCAATATTTCTCCTGTGTAGCTTCTGAAGATTCCCCCAAATCTCGTAGGCCCAGGATTACCTTTGGCAGCCCCATCAAAATTCAGCTTATATGCGTTGATTACCGGTGGGGACCAGGATAGCGGAGAGGCGGTGCTAGTTGTGGGACGGGTGTTGACCTTTGCTAAAGAGGAGAGGTCTAAATTCCATTCTTTCAGTATATTTCGTTCCTGCTGAGATTCTGGCAGATCTGTATCATACCAGGTTCTGATGGCTAAAGTTTCTTGTAAATTTTTTTTAAAGATGAGCCACAGAGCGTCTATTGACCGGTAGGAATTATTGAAGATTCTGTAGTTTCGTTCCTTCCAGAGAATCCAATATATAAAGCCTAGTATTAGACTCCACAGAGAGTTGAGAAGTTGGCTTTTGAAAGGGTTCTTAGTCCATTTCCTTATAGTTTCTGTTACATCCTCCATCCTTGCTTCTGATCTCATGTTGCATTTTTCAACTTTCTTCCAAAGTTGCATAGCTAGCAGACATGTTTCCATTAAATGACTTATGGTTTCAGAGTTGAGATTACAATTTGGGCATCTGGATGGCCCAATAAATCCACGCTTGAGCAGGTTGTCCCAAGTGAGTATGCGCCTTTTACTTAGAAGCCATAAGAAAGTTGAAATTTTGGGCCATAGTCCTGGTTGCCAGACTTTTTCCCAAATTTGGTCCTTGTCTGTCTGGATGTCTGAATAGCGCAGTTGGTGAGCTTCTTTAGTGGTAAATGTTCCTTTGGGAGTATGACCCCATCTTAATCTGTCCTGCTGGTTGGAGTAACGAATTCTTCTGTAGGTGAGTTCTTGATCGATGTCAGAATGTGTTTCTCCCTTCCAGTCCCTTTGCCAGAGGCTAGCTGGTTTCCAGATTTGGAAGTCATGATGTGTGGATTGTTGCCAGAATTGATGAACACGGGTGAGGTTCGCCTACGGCATGTGAATTTGCCAAAGAGGCTTTTGAAATAAAGTTGCCAGTTTTGGGAGTTGTTGCCATGAATCCTCCCAGAACCTTGTCGTCGTGCCTGAGTGAATTTCCCAGAATCTATGCTCTTGAATGAAATTGATGTGAAGCTTTGCAGTGTTCTAGATTGGTGATCCCCTGGGTTGTGGAGTTGATTCTTATGAGATCGGTCCATTGACTTCCCGGGGCATATTTTGCTTGCCATAGTCTGGCCCATGGTGAGTGTGGCTTGGAGATCCAATTCCACCACATTCGTGCTCCCATTGTATTGTTTCTTTGGAGAGGATCTCTTAATCCTAGACCTCCTTCTGATTTGATTTTGCAGACTTCTTTCCAGTTAACAAGAGCCCATTTTCTGTTCAGTCCAGAGGAGCCCCAAAGGAAGTTGCACTGAAGGTTGCGTATGGCTTTAAGGACCCATTTTGGAGCTGCCATAATGGAAAAAAGATACAATGGCATTGCTTGTAAGATCGATTTGATTAAGACTAATCTGCCCGCCATGTTTAGAGCACGAAAAGTCCATGACGAGAGCTTTGATTCTAATTTATCTAGGAGAGACCTCCAAGAAGCATGCTTGATGGCAGAGTCTGATAGGGGTTCCCCTAGGTATTTAGATGGAAGCTTGGATATGGTGAACCCCAGAATTCTGGGAATATTCCTTTGCGTAGAGGGGGGGGTGTTGAAGAAGAAGAGCTGAGATTTCGAGGCATTGATGGATGTGCCAGAGGCGTCGGAGAAGAGGGAGAGCAGAGATTTGAAGACAGAGGCTTCTTGCAAGGAGGGATGACCAAATAACATAGTGTCATCAACAAACAGCTGATGGGACTGAGGATTAAGACCATGGATGGAGATTCCTTTTAGAGCTTGGGAGGAAACAACGGATTTGAGAAGCCTGCTGAGCCCTTCTGCCATTAGAACAAAGAGGAAAGGTGAAAGAGGATCCCCCTGCCTAATGCCACGAGAGGGATGGAAAGGAGAGGAGGGTGAACCATTCAGCAGGACAGAGAAGTTGGGAGAGGAAATTAGGTTCATGATCCATCTGGTCCAAGTTGCACTGAAACCAAAAGCCAGTAGCATTTTGTGAATGTAATTCCAACTAAGTTTATCAAAGGCTTTAGAGAGATCCAGTTTTAGTATCATACCTGGTTTTTTTAGAAGCTTTAATGAGTGAATCACCTCATTTGATAGAATTGTTCCATCCATGATCTGTCGTCCTTCTACATATCCCGTCTGTTCTGGAGAAATGAGTAGTGGAATGAGAGGTTTAAGCCTGTTCGTTATTACCTTTGAGACGAGCTTATAGATAACACGGCATAGCGCGATTGGTCTATATTTTTCAGGCTTCTTTGGTTCTTCACCTTTGGGAACCAATGTTATGAAGGTGGAATTGAGGGCAGGAAGAATCCAGTGCATGATTCTTGATTCCTCCACTAGTTCCCAAACCTCAGCTTTAATGAGCTCCCAAAATTCATGAAAGAAATTGGCTGTGAAGCCGTCAGGCCCAGGAGCCTTGCCATCTTTAAGTTGGGCCATGGCTTCTTCAACTTCCCTTAGTGACGTAGGCTGAAGCAGTTTATTATTGTGATCCTCTGTTATGATTCGAGGAATGTGTTGCGTGATGGTTCTAATTGCCTCATCTCTGTTGCCTGTGGGCTCCCTGAGAATGTCCTGAAAGTAGCATGTGAATTCCTTCTCCATATCTTCATGTGCTTCGATTCTTTCCCCTTGTTGATTTTTTATGAATGTAATGTTATTGTGCATTCGCCTTTGGATGGCGGTTTTATGGAAGAATTTGGTGTTCTTCTCCCCCTCTTTTAGCCAGCTGATTTTGGATTTTTGACGCCAGAGAATTTCCTCTTGTTTCCTGCGCTCTTCAATTTGATTCCAAAGGATCTGCTCCTGTTGTGTCTGTTCATCTGTTCTACCTTCTAGAATGAAAGTTTGTTGAAGTGCTTTCATTTGTTGTTCCAATCTCTGGCGATTCTCCTGTATGTTGCCAAAATATGTGCGATTCCAGACTTTGAGGACTTGTTTTAAGTTTTTCAATTTTTGTTGGAATTGATACATTTTGGCCCCCTCTGGCGGTAGATAAGATTTCCATGCCTCTCTTACCACTGTCTTGAAATTCGGATTTGTGAGCCAGAAGGCTTCCAATCGGAAGGGTCTATTGCTGCGAGTGCCTGGCCTAGACCATTGTAGCAAAATTGGCCAATGATCGGATCCTCCTTGGGGTATGATGGAAGTGTTGAAGTCCCCTCCCAGGCGGATTGCATTATCCGAGATGAGGAACCTATCGAGCCTAGAGGCTATGTGATGAATGCCTCGGCGCTTATTAGTCCAAGTAAAAATTCCATTGGAGGTCGGAATATCCATGAGTTGATTGCTTTGAATGAATTCTTTGAGGCCATTGCTGTCACTGTCAAGCCTGATTCTGCCTCCTTTTTTCTCCTCCATAGATTTTATGATGTTGAAGTCTCCTCCGCCGATCCAGAGGAGAAACTTCCTGTTCTCATTTAGGATAGAGATTGTTTCCAGAAGATCTAGTTTTTGCTGAATAGTCTGCGGAAAATACACATTTGAGAGATGCCCATATATGTTGGTGCCGATGAGGTGGAAGGATGCTTGGATAAGATGATGGGTGGCATGGAAATCATATAGTGAAAGAGTCTGTGGGTTCCACAGAATGGCAAGTCTACCTGAAGCCCCTGAGGCGTCAACTGAAATTGAGCGGCTACCTGCCCAGATCTTGTTTCAAATTCTTTCAATAGCTATGTTGCTGCTTTTTGTCTCTTGAAGAAAAACTATGGATGGTTTTTCTTGTTGAATCAGGTTTTTGATCATCTGATGTTTCGAGGGGTTGTTGAGTCCTCTCACATTCCAGGAGATGAGTTTCATGGAAACTGAGGTTTGGGTTTATAAACTTTTTCAACTTAGGGAATCGCCCCGATTCCATAAGTATTTCTCCCACTATTATGGTTCTCTGTAGATCTGTCTTGCGTCCCCTTTTCTTGGTTTCTTTGAGCGTTTTTTTTCCATCCCAGGGGCTTCCTCCTTGTATACCCAGACTTTTATTGTGCTGCACTTTGGTCAGGACTCCTTCAAGTCTGTCGATTTGCCAAGGGGGAATTGAGTTGTATTCTTTTTGTTTGCAGACCGTTTCAAGTTTGAAGATATCAAGACCATCTAGGCTTACATGCTCCAAATCTTCCTCCATGATGATAGGGGGGCTCTGGTCTTCCTCATCTGCATCTTCCTGAAGACTGAGAGCAAGAGCTGCATCTAGGTCCATGGCCGAGGCCTGCTGTTTAAAATCTAGCATAGATTTCCCCTGGGAAGAGGAGAAAGGGCTGTGATCTGAAACCATTTTAGAATTATCTGAAGGAGGGTTAGGTGTGTGGTGAGAAGAGACTGGATCTGAGGACTGCATGGGGGCTAAGGGGTTAAGGGAAGATGAAGGCATAGAAATATTCTCCAAGGGATCAAAGCTAGGTTGGTCCTGCGAATCTTGAGAAGCAAGCAAAGAGAATCTGTTCTGTGAATCTGATTTGATGGCATTATCAGTGACAGCCGGCCTTTTCTTGGCATGCCTACGGCGGTTAGGAACTTTGGTGAAACCTTCCGAGTCTTTATTGGTGTCACTGGAAGAGGCTTTAGACTGCGAGTTCAGAGGACAGTCTCGGAAGAGGTGGCCATGCTCATGACATTTGCGGCAGCGAAAGGGGATATGCTCATAATCTAAAGGCTGTGTCCATTTAAAGTCATCGTGAAAGAGACTTACTGAGTCAGCTAAAGCCTTAGTCAGGTGCATCTGAATGCAGATCCTAGCGTACGAGGTGTATTTGCGGGTTTTTGTTTCCGCCGCAACTTTGATGAAGGTCCCAAGTTTGTTGCCAATGTCTGCAAGCGTTTCTTCTTTCCAGTATTCTACTGGGAGGGAATACATTCGTATCCATACTGGAGCCCAGCTGAAATCTTCTTTATCAGGGTTAAATCTTGGCTTCCACTCCGTGAGATAAAGTCCTGAGGAGTTAAAGAAATATGGGCCACCTTCATATCTGCGCTTTGTCCTCCATACAATGGAAGATGGCTGTGAAGAAACCTTTCGGGCCAAGCTGCAGGGTAACCTGTCCTTTGGGCTTCCATTTTGAGGCTATCCAGCCCTGCAATGCCTTTTCAGTAGCCCAGAATCCAAGAAACTTTCCTATTAGCGCATGATTCTGCATGTATTGGATCTCACCGTTGATGCGATGACTTGGCAGATCAACCTTGATGCGTTCTGCAGCCTTGGGAATACAAGTGGCTGAGGTCGCCTTTGGCTGTGACGAAGAAGCTTTTTGGTGCGCCTCTTTTTCTATATTCACCGCATCATTCTAAGCTCCAGGGATCTCTTTTTCATGCGTTCTTTGTCCTCCCTGCTCAGCTTCAGGGACCGCGCCAGAAGGGGTCAGAGGTGTCGCGTGTTGTTCCGTGTCAGAGTTTGGAGTGTCAAGAGGAGCGGGGGCAGAGCCCTCCCCTCCTGCAGGCTTTGCCATTGAAGGCTTTCAGAAGGAGTCCGATGGCGTGAGCTCGAGCCGTCAGAGGCGATCAGTGATTAGGGTTCTCAAAAGTGTTGCAGGCGGGATGATCGCTGCATCGGTTCCTCTCCTTCCACGGGTCGGCCTTACATTATTATTGTTCAATCCTAAAGTCTATTTTTTTTTACTTTTTATTAGCTTTACTTATTTTTATTATTTTTATAGTTCACTATATATATATATATATATATAATATATATTATATATATTATATATATATATATATATGTTATTTAAAACTTCAATTTATTAATTACTATTTTATTTATTTATTATTTATATTTTCTTCATTATTTATTATTATTTACTATTATTACTCTTTTTATTATTTATTATTTATTTACTCTTATTATCTTTTATTTATTTATTTTCACTATTTATTTATCATTATTATCTTTTTATTTATTGTTTATATTTATTTACTATATTTTAATATTATATTATTTTATTTATTATTTTTATTATTATTTGGGGACATTACAGTAACAAGCCCTTTAAGGCAAATTCATCCCATGAAATACAATGAAGAGTGTGCAATAAAGTCTCCACATGGTACATGCCATCATCTAAGGTAAAAGACAAATTGGGTATCTTCCATATTTGGATGTCCCCATCAAAGTAGCATGGAAATGTGTGCAAATCAACCTCCTCAAGTGGACATCCTCTTATTTATCACGAAAATAAGTGTAAAGATGCCTCAAAAGGTAGAGTACTCGAGAAATGTGCCATAAATGCTCTAAGCTCAAGCTTCAAAGTGCAACCATCTCGTCAAAAAACATGCAACAAACCCTCCTTTTGTCATTTGGGGTTCTAAAGTGTAATAACTATGCATATATCAAGGCAAGGGAAGTGGATAGGAGATTGACTTAACATAGAATAGACACCATGAACCAGGGGCTAAGCTAGTACAAGCCCCATTATCCTCCACAGATGTGCAAGTGTCTCTCTCCAATGATAAAATAACGTTGATCCATGAGAAATACCTCCACATGTGTACAAGTAGGGATTGTTGTTATATGGAAGTGAGGTGTATGTTTATCATAAATAGCAACAACAACGTCAAAATAGGACAAAGGAAACCAAATGCTCTAGCAATGGAGTCCAATTGTGTAACAAGGAGTGGGTTGGCCCCTGCATCCATTGCATGCAATCATGAAATAGTAGGTCTCTCCATGAAAACCAGTATCTATCCCATCAAATGCCACCATAACGTCATGATAGACACATCAAACCTCAAGGCAATCTCACCAAGAAGTATAATGCCATCAATTCTCGTCCATAGGATGAAATCAATTGACTCACATGCCAAAACGCTAATATCCATCAACACCTGGGTATATCCATTAAATGAAGAAAAATCACCATTCAAGAAGCTTGTGATAGCTCTCCCATAGAAGTACAATGCCATCAATTCTTATCCATTGGCCGAAACACCTAAACCACATGTCAGAATGCTACTATCTATAAAAACCAAAATATATCCATTGAATGAAGATAAATCACAATGCATGAAATTTGTGATAGCTCTCTCAAAATAATCTAGATAGATTCATAATTCTAAATGCATGTCACAAAACCCTAGGCAATATCACAACCTTCAATGCATGGTTTACAATGCCCAAGGCATTTGTTCACAACTCTCAATGCAAGACACAACACCCTAGGCAATGTTGTAATGCCCCAAGCAAGGGACACATTGCCCTAGACAACAACTCTTCAAAAATTTCAATGTATTAATCACAAAACCAACAAATGGGAGCAATAAAGTGCTTCCTAATGATCATGATCAAATTCCCAAACCTAGGTTGCTCCATCAAAATATCCATTAGCATGTATAAAAATCACATGGCAATTAGGTGCATACTCTATGGAAGTAGTTATCTATTGCATCAAACATCATCTTAGGGGCAAGATAGACATGTCAAGTACTAGGGGGCTCCTCTACAAGAGCCACATTCATCATACAATATTGATGCCATGACTAAGCCTCCACACAAATATGTGAACATGATGCCAAGATTGGTCATGTAAGGCAAGATGTGAACATTATCATGTAGTAATCTAATCCAAAGTCATGCAATATGAAGCCTACCAATAAATAGGCCATCCATCAATATCATAGTGTCAAAGAGGATACCACCAATATCCATATGAGCATCAAGTGCAACCATGAAGATAGGACTAGGTACCAAAAAGTCATCGTATCAATGTATAATATCCCATGCAACACCATGAAGTAAGAGAATCCATAATCATCAATCTACACCCACCAAAATGCACCATCTCCCAGCGAAAATAAGTGCATAGCTTAGGCCCGGTAGCATCCGTGTAAGTCACCCTAATAATCCTACCATGTGACAAAAATCACAAGTTTATATCTCATGCAATATGAGAGGTAACATAACAAAAATATAGAATTCACCTAAGTTAAACCTTTAGGTACCCTAAATACTCCTCTAGATGGAAAAGGACCATATTCACATCTTCAAATGTACATCATCAATTTTGCACACCTCAAAACAACACATCACTTCTGGTGGTGGAAAAATGCACTTCAACATCAAAAGATTCATTCTTCTTAAGCAAGTTTGCACGCAGTGAGAGAGAAAATACACATAAGAATCAAAAC
This sequence comes from Pinus taeda, assembly GCA_000404065.3. NCBI lineage: Eukaryota > Viridiplantae > Streptophyta > Pinopsida > Pinales > Pinaceae > Pinus > Pinus taeda. The sequence goes on from APFE031109315.1 coordinate 53,796, forward strand.
AAAATAAGCATAAAATTTCAAACATTGCTTTTCATTACACACGATGAATACTTATAAAAAATATGGGAGAGAAAAAACAGTGAACTTCTCATGCCCATGGGACTTTGGATTGAAGGTGGATGGGTGCACTGTTGAGGCACACTTTGTGATAGGTCACTGGTTCAAATCCCCTGTCGGTGTTAACCTTACCAACAACAAAAAAAACAGTGAACTTCCCATTGAATATGAAATGCGGTCTTATTTAAAAGGAAAACAAAAAAAAAACAAAATATACTGCCAACTGGTTGGATGTCCAACTGTACAAATTTTAACATGTTTTAAATATTGTGATTATAAGGTACAAATTAATAATATATTCCATGCCCTTAAAATACCTACTATACTGTAGGACAAAACTAGTACATCAAACTGAGTACATGAAGGCTCCAACCGCAATCATCATGATTAATCCGATTATTATTAGAACATCATGCATTGTTTCGGAAAGGCTCAAAAAGGTCAAATCCACTTTGAGATGAATTACTTCTACAAATTGTATCTATGTTTGAATATTTGCAGCTCAAGTGGTTTGTGAAACAAGTCCTCTTGTTTCTTTTTCAGGGGATAAATGTTCTAGTTAGTTCAAAAGCAGTGGTTTCAATTTTAACGAAAAACCAATGTCATCTTGATAGACATAAAATAAAAACAATCTATTGCAAATTGTGAATTTGTCACTCACCTTGACCTTGAAGGCTAATGCCATCGACACAAGTTACAACATATGCATTGAATTATAGCATCTGTAATTTCTATGAAAATATCTCGCTGCAAGGCATATCCTGAGAGGTCTTCAGTTGCTTGGAGTTGAGACTTCAGTCCAATGGTTTTGCGGTTTTAGCAAAGTTTAATGTTTGAGATCTTTGAATTTATTGTTTAAAAAATGATTGAACTACAGATCTACTTGATACACAATTGGTTAAAGATCAAAATAGGGTGAAGGAGAATGAATGATTCTCTAATTTTTTTATTTAATTTATATAGGTAGTTATTACCCAATTTTACAGACACCCACGTTTAAAAGAAATGCCTATTAACACTTCATCAAGACCAGGGAAGGCAGGGGATATCTCGTGTACTTCGCAATGCATAAGGGATGTCTCAGGTACTTGGCGATGTGTAGGGGATGTCCCCTTCTCGTCAAGGGCATCCTCTGTGAGATTAGGGGCATCCCCGATGTCCCTAGGGAGTTGCCTATCAGATTCGGGGATATCCTGAGGATGTCAAGCTATCCATCGACCTGTTGGATCTCAACAGGTGCAAAAACAAGTCTTTTTTGGACCTAATCAGCCGATGGTGGCCCCTTAAGGGCCTAGATTCACAAATGAAAGGAAAAAACAATCAAAAACAACAAAAAATAAAAAAAAAAACCTAACCCTAGGCCCAGCGATAGAAAATGCCCCAATCATTTTTTCAACCATTTGACAGGTTTTGGAGGCAAGAAGAGAGTTATAGATGGTATGAAGGAGTTGTAGTTGGTCTCATTATTTGGTCTTTGGAGCGTCCGTCCATTGCAGCCATTTTCAAACTTTGGAGACATTTGTGTTAGAGATTCAAAGACCTGCAGTGGACATCTGAGGTGAGCAGCCAGTTTGGACAACATACTAGTTCAGGCACTTGCAACTTTGGACTATGTACTTGCTAGCTTTTATCAAATAAAAATCATTCTAGTTTTAGATTTCTATATTATAATATATAGAATAATGAGGCATACATGATGTATCTCTGTTACTAGAAACCCCACTGGGAGACCCATTTCTTGCTTGGGTTCCATTCCTGTCTTGATGCTTTGGTAGTACATTACTAATCACTTTTGTATCCAATATACACTAAGAAAGGGTTGATATCTACCAGCAATTGCACCAGATGTTGCAAAGGAAATGTTATAAGTTTGTAGTATATGGACAAATGTTTAATCTAAATGTAAATATAGTCTAGTTTGAGTGAAAGTGAAATCTTAATGTTGTTATTGTTGGGTAACCTTTTATAATTGAGACCTTTGTCTTAAATTAATCTATAGATTTTAATTCATAAAAGTTTCTTATATTAATCTACAAACACAACTCTAAACTTCAAGACAAATCATCAAGGGTTTATTTCTCTGGATCAACACAACGAAACCTGAGAGCACATTAAGATTAAAAAAACACAGTGACTAATAAAATAGGGAACGGGTAAGGTTGAGTAGCAAAAACAAAAATGTTATCATACCCAATATAATGAAAAATGTTTGTACACAATAGTACTTACCTTGAGTATTGACTAATTCAATTCAATCCATCTTAAAATTAAATTAATATTTGATTTAGATTTATTAAAAATTCACTAACAATCCTTGCTATGAATATCTTCACAAATAAACCATAAAATTGTTAATCAAATGTGTTAATTTTGATGACCCTACAATCACATCACAGGGGCAGAATCAAAACAAAAGTAAAAAGTCACATGATAATGATGAGTAAGATGTCATCGTTCATGGCTTACGAAAAGGCCAAGCAATTATGCATAGATGGTGCTGAAACCTAGTGAGTATGCCAAACATATCAATGAAGAAGCTCTCAAATACAAAATCTTCTGCAAACATTTTCAAGAGAGCTACTAATCCCATTGTACTACCAATAGAAGATACAGAACTTCTATTCTTCGCAAAAAGGCAAGAGAAGAGTTCAGAAGCTTGCAAACAACTCTGCAGAATCCTTGAAGTATGTACTCTATCATAGAAGAGAAGACAAGTTATCTCAGTTTTATATACTCTATCATAGAAGAGAAGAAGACAAGTTATCTCAGTTTGTTAATCGTTTCAATGTCTCCATCAAACTTGAAGGAAAGGAAGACAAATCTACACGGAAAAAGTCTTAGAGAAGACCAAGTGTTGAGAAGATTCCGATCAGAGTTAGGTTGAAGTATTTCAAACAAGAGATATTTTCCGTCATCAATTTTAATAAAGAAGATTTTTAACTCAATACAAGGAGAAGGATCGCAGAGCTACCTTGGAATATAACACCAATAAGCCACGGTATCACAAGGACATTGAGGCATAATTTGATAGTTCAACCACCAAGCACAAATGATATTAACAAACTAGGGCATTCGAAACATAACTTGATAGCTCAACCAACAAATACAAATGATTTTTACAAAGCCTTGATGATGAAGGTATATGACGCAGTCCATGACAACCAAGCTAAATACCAACCTCACTATACATGTAACTCAGGGACTATGTCTTGTTAGCCAGATATCTCCATCGGTGCAATGATAAAAGGATTCGATCAACCGAATTCAATCTAAATGTGACAATGTTTGTTCAAAACCTTCAAAAAGCTTCGCAGAAAAATAAAAAATTAAAGTACTTGCTGCAAATAAAATAAAGTGCAGGAAATTATAAAATTTCTTCTAAACTCATTAATCTAAGTATAATTAGAGTGATAACATAAACAAAGGAGTGAGGGGTATCATTCACTTTGAGATCCCATAGAGAAAGATAGCCAAGAGTTCACTCGAAGGCTTGGTGCATAGTGCTCCTACCTATATTCACTAGTTGCAATCCCAAGGTTGGAAGCAACAAGTGTGTTCCCTACATCCTTGTAATAAGCTCCAAGAGATGTGTACAAACAAGAAGAATGAAGAAGGATTATAGGAGAGAGGAGAAAGACCCATGACTATTTCCTTGAAGGTAATGGAATCAAGGAAGTGGCCATCGGGAAGGAGTCAATCCTCAAGCTCTCCATTAAAGGAGATGGATTATTGCCACTAAGCTTAGTCCATAAAGCAAAGTAATCTGTCAGATATACACTCCAAGGGAAAATAAGAGCATAGCTAGGCCTTGCAGGGGAAAAAGGAGGGACATCCATATAGCTAAAAGGACTTTCAATGGACTGCAATCATGAAAGGCATGAGAACGGTCAGGGGACTAAAAGCCCATAAATATGGACAAAGAAGAGGCCAAAGTAAACAAAGTGGAACAGGGAGCCGGTAATAAAGAAAATCCTAACATTGATCAGAGAGCATTTACAAGTCAGGTTAAGCCCTTAAGTATACATAACTTAGGAAGAAAGAACATTTACATGTTAACAATGCATCTTCCATTGTTATTAGTTGTTGTAGTTAGTAACATATATACACTTACATATTTATTATGCTACGAGAGGCATTGACCATATTTCATATTGTTGTGCAATGTGAACCCTTATCATGCATCAAAATAACAGTGTTTCCTTCACATATTAATAACAATATGAAAAGAGCATAAAACTTAATCATGATTCTTGTAGTTCTTCACAATTTACCCTTTTCATAAAACAGTACGTAGGCTGCACTTTCGAGAACTCTCAAGGACACTTCATTCACACCAGTCACTGACACAAAACCAGTGACGGGCAGAGCCATCTTGATCACATCTTACATATGCAACATAATGACCAAATTCCATGGTGCCTTCATGCTCAACTACTCCAATTAGCCGGTAAATACAATTGTCTTTGTCATGACATCTGCATGAGAAGAAATGAATCACATACTGCACTATATGTAACAAAACACTAAATACATATCGTTCTATATCAGACTATTGCTCTGCTTGTAAAATGAATAAGAGAAAAAACATCAATGAAAGTGACAATGACCAAATTTGGTCAATCGGAGTGGGAAAGAAGACATTTATAAAAAAGAGAGAAATATCCAAAAAAACAAACAAACAAACTTCAAAATGAGGGATGTAACTAAATATCTTCAATTGTTTGAGGAGAAGTTTGATAAAAAGGAGATAAAAGATACAAAATTGAACTTAGGCCAAGAGTTTAAGAGGAAAAACAGAAAAAAGTGGTTTCTCTTAACATTTAGGGCTTAAAAAATGTATTATGAGAAAATGCAATTCTAAATGAAAATACAAATATTACAGAGTGGAAATTTGGGAGAAGCTTCTCAATCGATATCAATTGCCATCTAATTTTTTAATGGTCAAGTATGATGGCAGGATATCCATATACGGACGAGCAGAAGAGTAACTAGCAAACAAACACATGAAGACCCACAAGAGAACCATAGCTGTCATCAGTCCACCACGATTGGATGGTGAAAGAAACCCAAGCATGGCAAATATCATTGTAACTAGTGTCATCCCCAAAAACTGTACCCCAGTTCCTGCATAGACACAAGAGTAAAACTGCATTACTTGGGGACCTGAATACATCTCCATGGACAAGTATCCATCCAGTTTCTTGTCTCTCCAATTGATTGTAATTTGAGATATCCCGATCCAAGGTTTTCATAATAATCATTGCCACCATCCCACAAAGGAAGAAGACAATCATTAATGAGTTGATAACAGAGAACCAGTGGATCTGATCATCTGTCATCATATTCCCATCGAGAGGCCCATTTGATAGGGCTTTCCTGCAAGACTGCAATGACAATTGCTCAGACATTGGCAAATTGCAACTACCATAGAAAGGTTGAACACATAATAGAAACCACAAAATTGATGAACAAAAGAGTCATTGAATACCTCGAATGACACATCATAAGTAAATATAATATCTTTACCCTCGTCAACTTTTTGTGGACTATTGGTTTGTGAAACGTAGTGTTTGGTGTTTGGACTACTGGTTTGTGAAACGTAGTGTTTGGGTTGCAGGCTGTCAAACGCGGATTATCCTCAGACCAAGGTTGCTCAAACTCATGCTTGACGCTGTTTTCCAAAAATTAAAGTAATTTATTTATAAAAAGATATCAATAAAAAAAGGGAAAGAAAAAAGTTAGGAACCAATGCATTTCAAAATTTGATATGTTCTCGTCCGCTTGGGATAGCTCAATTGGCAATGGCCGTGGAAATGAAGTCTCACCGAACCGGAAGTCTTGGGTTCAAATCTTATGCTATCCTCCCTATCGGGGCGAGAAGTTGGGCATGATGAAGATGTAGTCCTACGAAGCTTACAAAAAAAAAAATTGATACGTTCTCTGCATTAAAGCTGTTTGATCACACTATGGCAACTAAATGACAACTAAAGCATAGCTAAATTTGAATGATTATGGATACAAATACTTCATGCTATAATTATATACCCAATTTCAGATTAGTTTCAAAACTGAAAAAGACAGCTAATTGACCCTTACATATCTAACAAATTCTAATAATCTGAATCCAGTTTCCAAAATACCTATATGGTGTGACTTCAAATCCAACAATCCGAGCAGAATCAGCCTCTGAATCTTTGTGAAACTTGACCTTGAAAGACAGATGGTTGTTTATGAAGTATCCCTCTTCTGTACTCTGCAATATTTGCACCAGATTTCACATTAGATAGACATTTAGGATCCAAAGATACAGCTTTTCGAGAGTATAACTGCATCAGCACCTCATTTTAACTTACCCCTGCATAGCTAGCTTTAAACAGAAAACGGAAGCCATGTTCATATGAAGTAACTAAAGTTCCATCTGCTCTTTGTATGGCTACAGCCACAGATAGATTATCCAGAATCCTATTCCAATCAAACTTAGATAAGTGACATAGCAGGATGTGTATCCCACTTATTAAAGTGGGATATATTCTTGTGACAAATTTTCTGGATACAAACTGTGAAGGAGTTTAGAAACATCCCAACAATTTGGGTGGACACTACACCTATCAGCAGGGGATCAAAAGAAGCTTATGACAGATAGAAATGAGCTTGCTTATGTCGTAAATAGATAGAAGTAATAGGATTTGATAATTAATAAAAATAACATAAAATGTCACAGCAGCAATGATAGGATTTAACACTTACGATATACACTTGAATATATCTTCTCAAACTAAAACGTTAATAAATGAAATTGTCACAAAAAAGTCTCGATGAGTTCAACTGGAAGAAAAGATATACGCAAAAAGCAAAGTGGAATTCACAACTGAAAAATACTAACATATTAACACGATATTCATCATCTATTTTCTCCTTGAAGTTATTTGCAGACTTTGCATCCAGATTTATCCAGCATACATAATTACAGAGCTTCTCCTCTCTCATGTGGAACTGCCGCAGAAGAAACCGGTTAAATACTTGGTCAGACAAAGTTCTTCAGGCTGGTGGTATCAGCAGAATTGCTAACAAGTAGTAATAATGCCAATTCTGACAAGATATCAACAATCCATCACACAATGCTATACAGACCCTAATGCAAGCCATACTTTCTTCTGCATACACACTTCTATACCTTCAAAAACTACTGCAAAGAAAAAAAAACCTGAGTCCTCCAATACCAATCTAATGAACAACCAAGCCAAGAATGGAAAGTATAATAGTTACTACATAAGGAGAATTCTCAATGCGATCTCCACAAAGAACTTCTCCGAGATTTTTGGCACTGTTGACAATTGTTTTTGGTTTACAGTAATTCAGTGAATAATAATCATAAGGAAGCTGTGTCTTTATGGAAGAGAACTTGTTCACTTTAACCTGGGGCTCATCACCCTGGTATTCACCACAAACAAATTCAGTCTCGATGAGAGAAATAGTAGATCAAAGCATCAGAAGAATATATATGATACAGAAGCAATAAGCATTCAACAAATGCTGTTGGTCATGGCCATCAACTTCCACGAATTAGCCAGAATTATGTACAATAAGAAAGGATATTTTGGAAAAAAGTAAATTGCTTCTGTAAACCTTTGAATATAACCAATGGGGTTGTTGTTGTTCAGCAGTGGCATGTTTGGCAACCCACCAAGGTTCAATTCCCTTGAAGACACAAATAAGTGGTTGGAGTCCACAAAAGTCCTGGGTGATTTTAATCATTGCATTTTAGCACCGGGAAAGTGCTTATGATTTGTTTCTTAGAGTTCAGAGAAATACTTTAAAAAAAAAACAGAAAGGGGCCACATATCACTATCTCACTTTTTTAACAGAGTTTTTGAGCGAAAAAACTGTGCCTGCTATATTGCCCTAAAAGGTTTATTATTTATTTATTTCAGTTTTCTTCTTAAATTGGGCCATTTGTATTATATCAATGGACTCTGAGAAGAAGAATCGTGAGCAGTCTCTTGCTTCGGTGCTTATGATATTGCATAAAAGAACAATATTATTATTGCAATTCAAGAACCACAAAATACTGATAGCAATTTGGATTCAATATTAATTAAATCCAAAAAAACTCAACGGTCACAGTTGTTTGAGTTCAGTATTATTCTAATAATCAGTGAGTATTGCAAGGCATAAAAATATATAAATTCAGTATTCTGTGAATAGAATGTGAGAATTCCAAACTGCCAGAAACTACCACTGGCAGTGATGCAGAATTATAACATGCACTGAAACCCCAAGTCTTGTTCATACTGAATGGCTGTATAAATTTGTTAACATCAGAGTCTGACCACCAGTCAGTTGAAGTACCAATGCACAAAGATGCTCAATACTCTTTCAAATAGCACAGGTACTCATTTTTATTGTGATATACTTTCTATGCTAAGCACTTGTACACAACATAGTTGAGATCTTAAGAACAAATTGAGTCAGCTGATTCATTGAACACTTGAGACAAATCAAATTGAAAGATGCTATTAAACCTGATATGACAGTGAGGGACACAAATAAATATAGGCCAAGCATGGCCTTATTCTCATACATTTTCTATGCTAAGCACTTGTGCCCAAAATAGTTGAGATGTCAACTTACACTATAGCTCACAGCTAATTCATTGAACCCTTGAAACAAATTGAATTGGAAGATGCTATTAAACATGATATGACAGTGAGGGAACACAAATAAACATAGGCCAAGCAGAGCCTTATTGGCTTATCTATTTTCAAGAACAAATTGAGTATGATTCCGATCTAAACTTACACTATAGATGACAGCTAACACTTGAGACAAATTGAATTGAAAGAAGCTATTAAACTTGATATGACAGTGAGGGGACACAAATAAATCTAGGCCAAGCATGGCCTTGTGAGCTTATTTATTTTCCAGCCGAGGATACGGTGTTCAATTTCCATACTAGTGCTCAAAATCTTCATTAGCGATCCTCTTCTTGAGAAGATGCAAAAAAATATTCAGTTTGAACTTTGAAAAAACTTTAGTTCTTCTAGGATATGCAGTTAAACAAAGGGCAGAAACTTCAAAAAATAACTGAATCCATATCAATAAAATCTAATCCTTTCACAATTTGTCTTAGATTTAGAATATAAGAGAGAACTTTTAAATGCCTCAATATGAAAATATAGACCATTCTTGTGGTACAAACTTCATTAAAAGGATCTCACTAAATAAGGATTTAGAAGCCATGCTTGTTTAACTCATATATGTCCTTTATTACAGTATCCATCCTTTTCCTCCATGATTTTTTGAATCTTTACATCAACCCAGCCCCAAAAACACCCCACTCAAAAACCCAAATCCAATGTGTTTTATACATATAGCAATCACAAACATTGGTGGAAGCTGGAAATGGAGGGAGAATTAGACCACCAAAATACCCAAACCCTTCAAAGGGACTGATGCTGCAAACATTCAAAGGGTTGGAATTTCAAAAGTGATTGGCTTGCGCAAATCCTGTTACTGGCCAAGGCTACATCGCAATGTCCGAAGGAACGAATTTGAGAGCTGAAATACCCTGTTTATGATGAGTCCATAATGCAATCAGTAATCACAGTACTGTCCCATCCCCATTCGGGGCCAGATGTTGTGATGATTATACATCGGATTGCTATAGTTGACAGGCTTAATTTCCACTGGTTTATAGATGCCTTCAGTTTTTTGTACAGCTCTGAATACAACTTCATTAGTTGTATCATAATCTTTTTCAAAATATGTTTCAGGAGCAGATGAATGATGTCTCAATGGCTGAACATGGTCTTGATTGTCTTCATCCCAATAATACCCATGATTTTGATTGACAGACCTATTAGAAATAAATGGACTAATATATTCTTTTGTGGACCCAAAATCACCATTGTGTGAACCAGATGAAGGAGGAGAGATGGGTGTATCGATTTCTGGCTCTCTGAATGTCACTGTTTTCCTTTTTATTGGTGTTAGTTAGGGTTCAATATCATCATCATTATCATCTAGAATAAGGCTATCCCGAAGTGGCCATAAATTTCCTTTCTTACAAGGAGATTTTCTTCTAAATCCACTAGTAGGATAGGAAAAAAGACCCCCAATGATCTACGCAATAGACTTCAAAATGTCTACAAAGAACTTCCCCAAGGAAACCCAGCCACCAAGGGTTTTAGCTCAACCAATTGTTCTGAATGTTGCCAAGCATTATTGGATTTCTGCAAAACCCATAAGCAAATGTGGGTGGAAAATGCAGTTAAAACAGTCACCTCATGTGTATATTTCTTAATAGGAATTGTAATGATATGGACTTATGCATGAAGGCAATAGAATACAGACATAAACATAAACACGGAGATGCATCAGAAATAAATCTTCATTTCATTAATATCTAAGAACTGAAAGATGTTTACATACATAATGGAAATAAACTAGCTCGGGCGATGGTAGCTTATCTCTAAGAAGAGATGTGATGACGACATGCCTTTGAACTATATTCCAATGAGGCTCAAGGGCCTTTTTATTATTGAACAACAAAGGGAAACCCTAGGAGATAGAATGTTGAGAGTTTGTGGGCCCCGTTGGGGTTAGTTGGGCAGCCAACTTCCCGGGGTCATAACTTGGTCATACGATCTTCATTTGGCGCATATGATATCTCACTAGGAATATCTCTCCAAGTACTACAGGAATGGTCGCAAGCCCCTGCCTACGGCTATGGGCCTGCTGCGGACCTCAAAAAAACGTCGTTTAGGGGGTCAAAATAGCTCCAGAAGTTCAATACCTGAAAATTTGCTAAAAATAGTAAATGTTGTTATAATCAAGGAAACTAATGAAACTGACTAGAGGTCTAGGTGGAATAGGCGGGTGGCCACCAATATCCACCTGCATCAATCCTCCCCCCTTAGGAAGCAATGGTCCCCATTGCATGCAGAGCCTCCATGAGGTGAGGAAACTTTTGTTGAACATAGTCCCTAGTGAGCCACTTGCCCTGGTGAAGGGGTTTGCCTACCTTGACAACTCGATATAGTTGGATCCTCTGTTGGCGAGTGTTCTTAATCCGTGTGTCCATGATCCTATCAGTTGTGGCATGTTCAATACAACTTGGGTTGAGCTCTGTTGGTGTCAACTACTCAGCAATGTGGGATGTGTCCAACAATGAGGGAAATTATGGTCGCAATCAGTCCAAATTGAATATTGGGTGTAGGCCAAGGAGTGGTGGAATGTTGATTTCGAAGGCATTGTCCCCTAGAACCTTAGTGATGGTGTAAGGCCCATATCGAAGCGAGCAAAGCTTGCGGTGGGGCCTAGCGAGGCGCTCCTTCTGCAAATGTAACCAAACTTTGTTGCCCACCTGAAACTTGTGTGGCACCCAATGTTGATCATGACGTAGCTTGTACTTAGCATTTGCCCTATTCAATACGTCATGGACCTGCTCGCAAATGTGCTAAATGTGGTCAATGAAGTTGTTAGCCATGTTAGCTTCGGACTAGACATGAGTCGAATCTTCCTGAGGAGCTGCAAATGGTATGGCAACATCAAGGGCATAGTGGTTGGAATCCAAGTCCAACCTGAAAAGACCAATGGCCAATTGAGTTGTGGAGAGTCTTGCTGAAGCTGTGTTGGACATAAGGGAGGCTCTCATCCCATGTGTGTAGGTGCTTCGAGTTGTACATGCGTAGGATGTGCACGATTATCCTGTTGACGACCTCTATTTGGCCATCAGTTTGGGGGTGAAAGGTCATGGACTTAGTGAGCTTGGTATCCAACAACGACTAGAGGCTTGACAAAAATGCACTTAGGAACCGACTGTCTCGATCTGAGATAATGGACTGTGAGATCCCAAAGTGTACCCATACTCATTCAAAGAAGAGTTTGATAGTGGCTTCTGCTATGATACTCTTCTTCCAAGCCACCAAAATGGCCAGCTTAGAGAATTTGCCGATGACCATGAACACACAATCATTGCCATGCTTGGTAGAAGGAAGGACTGACATGTAATCCATGGAGATGGAGTCCCAAGGCCAGGTAGGAGTAGGCAGAGGAGTATACAAACCTTGCTTCTTGATTGTAGGTTTGGCAATGACGTGGCAGTGCAGGATTTGATGTATTTCCCAACATCCTATTGAAGGTTCAACCAATTAAAATACTTCTGCAGCACTGCCATTATTTTCTCTACCCCAAAATGTCTAGCAACTCGACTATAGTGTGCCTCCCAAATCATTTTGGCACGCTCGCTTGAAGGAACACAGAGGTGTCCCAAGTGGCATAACAGTGTGTCTTAGAGGTGAAAGTCTGGAACTGCTTACCTTCCAAGAGCATCTAGTATGTGGTGCTGAATTCAAGAGCACTCTTGTAAAGATGTGATCATCCCGAAGTCTCGTGTTCACAAGAGTCAAGCACAGTGGTCAGCGCTATAATTGGCGATCAGTTGAGGTGGTTTGCAACATTATTGGTGTTACCCTTCTTGTATTTAATGTTCAAATGGAATAGTTGCAGATATGTGGAACATTTCTGATAGCGATCGTTCTGCAACTTCCCTTGTGTTTGTATGAACTGCAAGGGTTGGTGGTCTGTCTGGATGACCGTTTCCTTCCCCAGAATGTAATGCTTCCATTGTCGGCAGACATGTACAATGGAACACATCTCCTTGTCATAGGTGGGATACTTTCGGACTGTATCTAAAAGCGTCTCATTGTGATGCCACCGGATGCTACTGTTGGATAAGAACTGCACCAATAGCATAGTCGAAGGCATTTGTCTCAATTTTGAATGATTATTGCAAGTCTAGTAATGCAAGCATTGGTGCAGAGCAGAGGCAATATTTCAACTAGGAAAACGCTTTCTGTTGGGATTCGGACCAAAAGAACTTTGTTTTTCTCTGTCCTTTGTGACTTGACACAAAGGCCAAGTGATATGAGAGCATCCCAACAAGAACCTACGATAGAAATTGGCAAGACCCAGAAAGCTGCGGAGTTCTGTTAGAGTGGTTGGGGCTGGCCAATCCCAAATAACTTATATCTTGGCTGGGTCCACATGCACACCCCGCTCATTAATGATGGACCCCAAACTTGGGTCATACCAAAAGTGCATTTCTCCAAATTGGCACATAATTTGTGTTGCCACAGGGTTTGGAGGACCTGTCGAATATGGTGTATGTGCTCTTCCTAACTCTAGTTGAAGATCAAGACGTCGTCCAGGTACACTACCACGAACAAGTTGGTGAACGATCGCAAGATGTCGTCCATCAACCGCATGAATTCGAAAAGGCCCTCCTTGGATTTGAAAGAAGCCTTCCACACATCGGAGGGTTCGATTGGTACCTGGTGATAACCGGACTTCAAGTCAATCTTGCTTAAATATTTGGCCCCCTTGAGTTGGGTCCAGAAGGTCATCAATCTATGGGATTAGATACCTATTCCAGAGAGTGATCTTATTCAGCGCATGATACTCAATACCTATGTCACAGGGTTTGCCGAATTTGAACCTTGAGGTTCGAAATTCAACAAACCCAAAAAAAAATTCAAATTCGTTCGCCGAACCTGATAGTCGAACCTCAAATTCGAACCTGAAGGCGAACCTAAAGACAAACCAGAAGCCGAATTTTAAAAACTTTTAAAGTTTTTTTGTCGTTCAAGGTTGAGTTCAAGTTGCTTTTGTCAGTTGCTTTAAGGTTTATGAGAAAAACATGGTCAACACATTGTTTTCTCTTGTTTCACTTACCGCCACTTAGTTTCCCATGGTGGCCATTGGTTTGGCTTAATTTACCATGGTTGTCAACATATTTTTCACAAGCCAAATTCAATTTGAGTGTACTCGCTCTATTGTGCTCAGTGTTGTCGTCGTGCGTTGTATTGTCTGCAATTTCCTGAATTCAATTTCTAGATGTTGCTTGTCCCCATCACCTAGAGCGTGAAGTGAAAAGTGGTTGTGATTTGTGGCTCGTGGGTGCTCACTACTACTCATAGATTTATTGATTGATTTTGATTTTTTATTATTTTATGTCATATATATATAGATATATATATATATATATATATAATAATATATATATGTTGAAAAATATGTATAGTCGAACTTAATGTCGAACCTCATCGGAAAATTCGAATTCAAATCGAACTTAATCATTGTCGAACTCGAATTCGAACACGAATCGTGTGACATAGGTCAATACAGAGCCTCCATGTTCCATCCTTCTTTTGTACCAACACAAACGAGTTCCCACAGGGTGATGAGCTTGGCCTAATGTGCCCTTTTGGCAACAGTTCCTGAATCTACCTCTTGATTTCATCATTCTCCAGAACAAAGCATCGATAGATTGGTCCATTGGGTAGCGGCGTGCCCGCAGTCAGATCGATATAGTGCTTGAACTGATAATGTAGGGGTACCCCTGTGGGTGAGGTGAAAATCTCCTTGTACTCCTCCATGACATTGTCCATCTACTGTTGTCGTGCGGAGGAGCCCTGTTTGGAGGCTGTGGATGTGGCCACAATATTCCTCTTAATCTGAGGATGAATCACAAGGAAGACAAATTTCCCAGTCTGGGAAATGTGATCTTACTGCAATGTTTAGCAGAGATCAAAGAAAGGGCGATAAGCAATGCTACTTTTGGTATCCTGTACAATTTCTGACCCAAAGTAATAATAACAGAATGAGATCTAGATTCATATATAGCATGACGCTTCCATAGGTATGGATGACCTAATAAAACATCACAGACTTCCAGAGGGGCAATGTCGCACAATACCTCATCTACAAAGGGCTTGATGCTATAAGGCAAGCGGCACTATTAGCTGACACAGAGATCTCACCCTTAGTGGAGCCACCCAATGGTGTATGGTTGTGGGTGCGACATTGTTGGCAGCTTCAATCTCTTAACGACCTCAGCTGAGATCAAGCTCTTTTGGCTCCCGCTATCAATGATGAACTGTACCAGGGAACCCTTTACCCACATTTGTGAGTGGAAGAGGCACCCCCCTCCTCTAGATCCTCAGGTTCCGTCTTTTGGAGCTTGGTGGTGGCTACTATCGCAGTGGGTTTGGCATCAATGATCTGCTTTCCCTTGTTGGGTTTCAGCTCAGAGTCAGAGCACACATCCGTCTCTGAGTCTTTTCGCTCAACCACCAGCGTCTATTTCACGCGACATTCGTTCGTGTTGTGAGTAAGAGTTTTATGGAAATCACACCACTTGCCAGTGTCCTTCGCCTTCCCATTATTCTTGACTTACTGCTTCAAGGATTGTCCTAGGGGATCGCGGCCTGACTCTACCCTTTGTTCTGTGGCTTGGGGGCGCCTTTGCTCTGCTTAGGGTTCGCAGATCCAAAGTATCGCTTCTTCTGCTTGAATTTCTGCTCAATCTTGGCAGCAAATCAATATGTTGCACCAAGCAAGGAGATGTCTAGGAACTCCGTTTCTTCTTGAATGTATTTGTGCAAGCAACTGCGGTACTTGACCACCAGATGCTTCTCAGAACCTTTGATACCCAACTTTGTGCACAGGGTATGGAAAATATTCGTCGGCTCATGCACATCTTGATCCCTCTGTTGCCGCAGCATAGTCCATTGTATGTACTTGTCCTCATAGCTCCCCACGAGGTAATATTATTCCTTGATGGCGTCTCGAAAAGAATTCCAAGTGGGTGTGGCTGAAAACAGTGAGGGTTCTCTCTCGTCCCTCTATACACAGTAGGTTTCTCACCAGTCTTTGACATGGGGGGCGGCTTTGACGAGTGCAAAAATAATCTTTTCCCTATTGGAAAAATCATGAACTGAAAAATATCTTTCCAACATATTTAACCATCTATCTACAGCATCTACATCTATCTGGCCTTCAAATATGGGAATGTCAAAGTTGACTTGTACGTTGAAGGGAGTGGCACCTCCAATATGGTTGCCAGATGATGATGTGTCACCTGTGGGCATCCGTCAAAGGATCTAGACAAAGTTATCCATCATCACATTTCTCTAATGCTCGAGGTCTTCTTCGAGCAATATTTTGAAAGGATCTCCTCCTCCCTTGTCTTTTTTTTCTTCCACCATGGAAGGTCGTTAGGGTTTGCGAGGTTGGTCTTGCAAAGGTTCAACCAATTTGAGCCCCAACTCCTTATACCCCGACCTCGTTGGGGACATGCAAAGAAAAACAAAGAAAGAGTAGACTGCTCTAATACCACTGATCTGAACTTATGCAGGAACGCAACAGAATATAGACATAAACATAAACATAGAGATGCCGCAGAAATCTTCATTTCATTCATATCAAAGTACTGAAAGATGCTTACATATAGAATGGAAATAAACTAGCTCAGGCAATGGTAGCTTATCTTTGAGAAGAGACGTGGCGGCTACATGCCTCTGAACTGTGTTCCAATGAGGCGCAAGGGCCTTTTTGTTATTGAACAACAAAGGGAAACCCTAAACAACCAAAACCTTAACCCTAGGAGATGGAACACCAAGAGTTTGTGGGCCCTGTTGGGCAGCCAACTTCCTGAGGTCGTAACTTGGTCATATGATCTTTGTTTGGCGCGTACGATACCTCGTTAGAAAGATCTCTCCAAGTACTATAGGATTTACGACAGGCCCATAGCCGCTATATCTATGGGCCTGCTACTGACCTCAAAAAAACATCGTTTAGGAGGTCAAACACCTCCGGAAGTTCAGGACCCAAAAAACTGCTAAAAATAGTAAATGCTGCTATAATCAAGAAAACTGATGAAACCGACCGGAGGTCTAGGCGGAATAGGCGGGTGACCACCAATATCCACCTAGATCATGTAAATGTCCTTCCGAGACCAAAGTCTGCTATTTTTACAACCGCCCTTTGCTTCTCCACCAGGAGATTGTGAGGCTTCAAAACCCAACTCACCCAAACCACTAGCGTTGTAAGAAGTTAAAGAAAGCAGAGCACTAACAGTGTGCAAAACCATTTCAACAAAAAAGAATGAAGGAAAGATAGATGTGAGCACTTGTGCATTACACGACTATGGCAGTAAGCAACCCCTGGCACAACTGGTACATGAAGCTCTACAATTCATCCAAAATCATAATCAACCAAATGACAAGCACAGCCCAAAAAAGGCTCAAAATCATGGAACATTGCCTGTAACAAATACCAAGCATGCAGAAACTATTAAATATGCAAATAGAATCAGATGGTATAATAGAGTTATTTTTGTGATTGATACCTAGTTAGGAAATTCTGTGCCTCGGCAAACTATATCTACAAGTCAGAGATGCTCTTTACTATAGGAGTTCTCTTACCCAGAAATCCTGAAAAGAATTAGAACAAGGAACCTTCGAATATATATATATATATAATAACCCTCAGAAAATCTGAGAGGGGAGCTCCAGAAAATCCTTAACAACAGTAAATAATAAATCAATTATATCTGAGTGGAGGGTTTGATGCTCTGGGAGTCCAGGTTTGAATCTGTCCACGTTTGGGCCAGGCTTTTTTCAGGCTGTGATCCCATGGCAGAAAACGTTGGGAAAAGATGGTTTTCCCACCCCACGAACGTACCAATGCCTTGGATGGATTCAATTGTGGGACCTGGCACAGTGGCAGTTCCCTTGGATGCTCCATACACAAACATGATAGCTAGGGGAAGATCTCTATGAAATTGGTAAGTCTGCATCTGATGTTCAGAATTCTTCTCAAACCTGGGTCGAATCAGAATTGGAACAAACACAAAAAGAATTGATCAGTCTGCATCTAATATTTGGAATTCTTCTCAAACTTGAATCGAATCAGCCGTTGAACATACCCATTTTTTTCTGGAACATCCAAATCTGCAGCCCGGCCGACTTCAGCTTCCCGTCTTGGAAATCCTTTTAGTTTGGGCATGTGTTGGAGAGCTCATCCATGAACATCTGAAGAGAGGCCGCTATTTTGTTATTGATTTCGGTATTCAGTCCGGGTGTCAAGACAGTGTAAATGCTGCAGCTGATAGTGGGCATCAAGTGTTGGCGGACAGGTGTATACAAAAGAGAGAATAACGTAGCTGAGCAACCAACTTCCAAAAATAGTCCAATCGTCTAACACAGGATTGTACGGAGCAGAGTGGAGGGAGAGGGTTGATATCTAATATACGCTGGGAAAGGGTTGATAAATGATATCTAATATACACTAGGAAAGGGTTGGGTTCAAGTTTCTTGTCCCCCGAGAATCCTCAAGACACATTTCTTGTTCTATTTGAGTTTCACATTTTCCATTTCAAGTAACATAGTGATGTATTATGTATGGAGTATTGTGCTTAATTTTTAAAATTCCTAACTAGATTATTTTGAGAGATTCGAATATTTCTTGGAATTTTTTGAGACATCTCAATTTTTTAAATATATTTTATTGCCCTCCCCTTGAAATCTGGAGGGTACATCCAACTATATCTATACCCAAAACTACTCATTCTCACATCCTGAAAACTCAAGCAACATGCATTAGTTACCATTCTACTTTCAAGAAGCCCATATGGAAGAAGAAAATCCTTTGAGATAAGTAGCATATGACCACATAAGAACAGCACTAAAATGGCCAGGCTCAAGGTGAAAATTCATAGACAATCTAGAACTCCTGCAGACCACTCAACAAATCCGAGAGAGCTAGCATACAGGAGGAGATATTACAGAGACCATCATTTATGAGCAGAAGCATAATGCTTCTTAATTGGCAGTTGTAGACTTCAGTACATAAATTGCTACATTTTTTAATTTTCTGTGTCTATATGTGTGTGTGACCATCCCATTTAATGATCATAGAAGAATAATAATATTATGAATATATATCCCTCTGATCTCACTTTTATCATAAAATTACATTTATACTATTCAGCCAGAGTAACGGAAAAGTTACACTCAGTCTCTAGACTTCACCAGAGACTCGAAAAATACACTCGGTCTCTAGACTTCACCAGAGACAAAAAATAATGCCTAACCTATGGGTACAGTGAATGCCTAGCAATACAGACAATCGTGTAGTAATGCAAGCTTTCTGAACTCATCATCACCAAAAATCCTGACAAGAACACTGTCCACTCTTGAAATGATGGAAACGGATGGCATCCCTCACAACAATTTCCCGTTCAACAATCTTAGACATGAATTTTATGGCAGAGTGGCAGTCGCCACACACCCTAAGGTTCTTAACAATCCGGATAGGCATCCCCGGGGTTGTGTGCATCAGCCCAAAAGCTAAGGCCAACTTTTCGCTGTGGTGGCAGAGAATATGTTCCTTTTGCTCCTCTTCGACATCATGCAGTGCAAAATTCCTGTCAGGAAAATACCTTGCCTCCTTCATCTGCCCAAACAAACTGTCCAACTTTGCATAAACTTTATCAATATCTGGGTGTGACTTGTCTCCTGTGAGGAAAGCATACACCTGTTTATTAATCTCAATCCAGCTAGTTCCTGGCACCTTCATTACCTTTCTCTCCTTCATCATTTTTCTCACCTTTTCTACATCATCCCATCTGCCAGCTGTCGCATAGATATTAGATAGCACGACATAATGCGAAGCATTTTTAGGATCTAACTCAAAAAGGCGTCCTGCCACGTACTCTGCCAGCTCTATGTTGGTATGGATTCTACAAGCACCAAGCAAAGAACTCCAGACTGCAACATCAGGTTCTACTGGCATTTTGTTGATCATGTCCTGAGCCTCAATCAAGAACCCGGCACGACCAAGAAGGTCAACCATACAGCCATAGTGCTTCAGTGTAGGTGTCATGTTATAGTCTTTAATCATGTAATTGAAGTATTTTCTACCATCATCCACCAGGCCTGCATGGCAGCACGCAGATACAACTCCGAGAAAGGTGACAAAATCAGGCTTGGCATTAGAGCATTGCATTAATTCAAAGAGATGGATAGCCTCATTACCATACCCATGCATGGCATATCCTACTATCATTGCATTCCATATAACTACATCTCCAGTGGGCATTTTGTCAAACACTTTCCGTGCATCGTCTATACTCCCACACTTGGCATACATGTCTACAAGAGCACTCCCAACATAGACATCAGACTGATACCCACTTCTGAATATGTACTCATGGACATGTTTGCCATCATGAAGAGCTGCCAAGTTGGCACAGGCTGGAAGAATACTGGCAAGGGTATTTGAATTTGGCTTTATGATTGTCAGTTGCATCTGGCTAAAAAATTTCAAGGCTTTCTCAAAATGGCCACTTTGTGTGTACCCTGCTATCATAGAATTCCATGAGATAACATCCCTTGTAGGCATTTTGGCTAACACTTCAGACGCGTCTTCTACTCTTGCACATTTGGCATACATGTCTACAAGAGCATTCCCTACAAACAAATCAGCCTCTAACCCAATTTTGATTATGATACCATGGAGCTCCATGCCTTTGCAAAGACCTGCTGAATTCGCACACGCTGGGAGGATGCCAGCAAAAGTTTCTGAAATTGGCTTCACACCAGAAAGGTACATTTGTTGGAAGAGCTGCAACGACTCATCAAAACAACCATTCTGCGCATATCCTGTAATCATAGCAGTCCACGAAATAGCGTCTCTCTCTGGCATTTTCTCGAAGAGTTTCAAGGCTTCATCAACGACACCATTCTGTAAATACCCTGCAATCATTGCTGTCCACGAGATTACACTTCGATCTGGTGTTTCCTCAAACAGTTTCACAGCCTCTGAAAGTTGCCCATTATGCACATACCCTGATATCATTGAAGTCCATGAAACCACATTCCGGTTCGGCATTTTATCAAACACATACCGCGCATCTTCTGTACTCCCACATTTGGCATACATATCCACAAGTGAATTTCCTACAAACACATCCGACTGAACTCCAGCTCTGACAATATCTTCATGCACTCTCTTGCCATCCTCCAGAATCCCCAAGCTCGCACACGCCGGCAGCACACTACCAAATGTAAATGTGTTGGGCTTCACGCCTGCTGATTGCATTTGCCAATAAAGCCTCAAGGCTTCCTCAAACATCCCATTCTGCACATACCCTCCAATCATGGCACTCCAAGAAACGGCATCCAACACAGGACTCTTGTCAAACACTTGTCGAGCTTCCTCCAAACTTCCACATTTTGCGTACATATCCACAAGGGCACTTGCTACAAAAGCATCAGAGTCAAATCCCCTTTCAATGATCTCCTCGTGAATACCCCTACCACGCTCCAGTGCCGTTTTCCCAACACAAGATGGGAGTACGCTAGCGAAGGTATACTCATCAGGTTCAATTCCCGTTTTCTGCATTTGATCAAACAGTGCCAAGGCCTCTTCACGGTGCCCATTTTTGGCATATACCCCAATCATAGCAGTCCATGTTACCACATTTCGTTCAGACATTTCGTCAAACACTTGACGTGAATCCTTCAATGTGCCACACTTGACATACATTATCACAAGCTTAGTGTCTAAGAACTCATTTGCGCTGAATCCCGTTTGGATGATATGGGCATGAACCAACTTGCCCTTCGTAAGGGCTTTGAGGCCGATGCAGCCCTGCAAAAGAGAGGCATAAGTATATGAATCCGTTTGAATGCCTCCCTGATTGGCAACATATAAAGCCTCGAAGGCCTCTGCCAATCGGCCTTGCTTGGACAGTGTTTTCACAGAGTCATTATTAATGGGATTCTCAGGGATTTGCTTTGTTTCGAGAGCATTGGTGTTTAGATAGACGATCGCAATATTCTTCTGCTTGGAATTTTGCAGTAGTTGTGATAGACATTTTATTGTTGTCATTTGGATTGGAATTGTGCTCTCACACCGTCTGCTGCATCTTGTGGGTTTTCAGCATTGTTCTGTTACGGTAATGTCTGTAACAAATCATTGAGAGGATAGAAATCGAGGCCAAAAATCCGACGCAAATTTGTGAAACATATGTTGAATGGAAGGTGACATCGAACTCCGAAAACACTAATTGTGAAAGGTGCCATGGAACTCTAAAACTGAGTTCCACCGACTTACAGTAACAGAAGCATAGGTGGTGTAATATTCAAATATCGGCATCTTATTATACCAAAGACATCTCGGTTTTTGTTTTTTTAGGTGTGGATAGAACGCTGACACTAAGTTCAGCGCTTTAGTGTGACTTACTTGGTTTTATGTGTACTTATACATAAAAAGTCTTTGACTTTTATTCCCTGTGGAATGGTTTACCAAATATGTGGTTAAAAATATCTTATGATTATTAAAAAGAAATTATTGAATATGTGAAAATAAGGAACATGGTAATTAAAACTGTTAAATTTTACTAACGGTTTGCCTTTATGTTTCATTGCCTGATTATTTACCTAAGAAATAATAACTTTTACTCCATTGGATGAATAGTGTTTAACAACTTTAGTCAA
Source organism: Pinus taeda (assembly GCA_000404065.3). NCBI lineage: Eukaryota > Viridiplantae > Streptophyta > Pinopsida > Pinales > Pinaceae > Pinus > Pinus taeda. Next base: position 76,199 of record APFE031109315.1, read on the forward strand.
ATGAATGTAACTACCTATTTTATTGAAGATTTGAGTTTGGTCTTTTAATGTGGACATATACTATCAAGAATGAATGTAACTACCTACCTTATTGAAGATTTGAGTTTGGTTTTTTAATGTGGACATATATTACCAAGTAAGAACTCTTGACATTTAATTTGTCTTTTTTTCTTTTGTGAACATGATTGCAAAGAGGTTGTTGGAGTGAATTTTTGGTTTCAATCCTTGAACCATAAATAGGAGATCTATCAAGAAGATATCAAAAGTCACTAAATGTGGGTGAAATATGTCATATGCTCAAATTTGTGTTTATATGAACATTTCACAATACTTGCATGAGTGCATTGATTTGGAATATCAAGGTGAGGTATGCACCCAACCCTTATATTATGAACATGTTCTATTTCGTTGTTATCTTTGCCATGGACATGGTCACTTGTTTCATGATTCCTTAGTCGGAAGAAGCAATGTCGGGACTTAGGGTTTGTGGCTTAGGAGGGTTATACTAAAGTTCCATCACACTGATGGTCTATTTGAGGCTGCCCTACTCAACAATTTCAAAAGTTAGACGATCATAATGCATTTGCTACTTTGGAGGGTATAGAGGAACATCATGTTGTGTTGGAGGATACATCGATGCTTGAGACAAATAATGATCTATCAAGGGATAAATAGGAGCTTAAATGGAAGATCCTAGAAGAGGAATCTAGGATAGATAATTCATTTTCAGAATTGCCAGGTATTGCAGAAGTCGTGTCACTCTTGCAACAGAAGTTGGAAACTTTAGGGGAAGAAGAACAACACTTAGTGCAATTGTTGAATGAATGGGAAACTCGGGATCTAGTGAAGTTGTCGAAGGAACAATGAGAATTGTATGCTAAGATGTATCTGCAATGGAAGAATTGGAAACCTATAGGGTCACTAGATGTTTTTGGAGTGACTAACTCTCTAGAATTGAAGGAAAAAGGGAAAGAGTTGGTGGGAAAGACATTAAGAAAAAGGGCCACAGTCGGAGCGTGAGCTACTCCAAAATATGGGATATGAATTAATTAATTCAAGTCAGGTTATGGATATCTCGATATATTTTATGCCTTCTCAACAATCTTAGATATGACAATAGACGGAAAACAACGCTATTTATGGGAGAGAATCAGATTGGAGAATCCGCAAGAAACCAAGATTTTGTTAACGAAATAGTTTTTCATTGTGGCTTGTTGCTGAAAGGGTTGTGAATTTATGTCTATTGATGCCCAAGGCAATGCAGGAGGGTTAGAAATTTGGTGGAATCCAACGGAGGTGATTTTTCGGGATTTGTTGGCTAGTGATGGAGTTTTGACAGGGAAGTTTTGGTATCTTGGTTCTACTTAGGTAGTTTGTCTTTCTTTTGTGTATGACTTGTATACACATTTAGAGAAATGATTTTTCTAAGAACATTCAGTTTCATCAACACCTCAACCTTGATTCTCTTTGGATTGTTAGGGGAATTTTAATCTTATCTGCTCACTATACAAGAAAAAGGGTGGGATTCGTCGATTAGATCTAGAATCGACAAATTCTGTAGAACTTATGGAATGGTTGAAAATGGTGAATATTATGACCACTAATGGTATATTCAAATGGAACAATTGCATAGGTGGAAAATAAAAATGACAATCGATTAGATCGTTTTCTAGTCTTTGAATCAGTTTTGAATGACATTTTTCTTGAAGCTTCTATCCTACCTTGTCTTGGGTCGGATCATTGGCCAATTCATTTGGAGATTGGTGATCTTAAAGAAGCCCCAAGAAATAATCCATTCCATTTAAATATTTTTTTGTTACAAACTCCTAACTTTTTGGAGAAGGTTAAAACTCGATGGGAATCATTTGTGGTTCGTGGTTGCAATAAAATGCACACTTTTTAGCTTAAACTTAAAATGTTGAAAGCACAGATCCATTTATAGAATAAGTCAGGGTTTGATAATATTTTTTAGGATAAGCTTAAGTTGGAAGCTCAAATGCAAGGTATCCAATAACAAATGATAGTAAAAGGATGCATTGAAGAATTAATTCTTCAAGAAAGCATTACATTGAATCGTCTAGAGATGAGAAGACAATAGGAGGAAACCCTATGGTGACAAAAATCTAGGATGCAATGGTTGAAGGATGGTGAAGAGAACAAAAAGTTCTTCCATAAATCTATGGTTTAACATCTTCATATTAATCATATCTTCTTATTGTCAATCAATTATGGGAAATGAAAGTTACAACATCACAAGATTGAAGAGGAACTCGTAGCTTATTATAAGGATTTATTGTCAGAAATTTTGTATTGCAGACAACTTGATATCAGTTAATCATTGCTTGCGTTCCTAAACTTATTAGCCTCGAGAAAAATTCAACACTCATGCATCTAATCTCCTTTCAAGAGGTGGGAACAATAGTGTTGTCAATGTTGTGTAACAAGTCGCGGGGTCTTGATGGCTTTACAATAGATTTTTTTAAATCAGGCTGGATTTTTTTAGGTTCTGAGATTATTGAGCTAGTTGAGTAATCTTGCAGTTCACAGTCCATGTGGACTAGTTTGAATGCCACCTTTTTGACCCTTATCCCTAAAATTGGTAAGTCAGAGGACCCAAGTGAGTTTCAGCCCATCGCTCTGTGTAATGTCCTATATAAAATTGTGTCTATTGTTATTGTCAATATATTGAAACCGTTGATGCATTTGACTATCTCCCCTGAGCAAACTAGTTTTGTAAAGGGTCAACAAAACACTAGTGGAATTGTAACAGTTAAAGAGGTCATCCACTAATTGAAACATCTCAAGAAACCCGGAACGACTGTTAAGTTGGATTTATCTAAGGCTTATGATAGGATCAACTGGGATTACTTATTATGGGTATTATATGCTTTCAGATTTTCCTTGTAGTGGATATCATGGGTGCGTTCACTTATTTCAACCCCTTTTTCTCTATTTTAATCAATGGTTCTCCTTCTGGTACATTTAATCCATTGTGTGGACTACGACAAGGGAATCCTCTATCTCTATTTTTATTTATCATTGTTATATAAGGGTTGGGTATATTATTTTTGAATTCCTATTCTCAGGGGAATATTAGGGGTTTACAATTGTTTGGACCAGGTCTCCAAGTAATACATCAACAGTTTGTTTACAACATTTGTAGAAAATATGTGTAGGTTAAACTAATAATGCAATATAAATCAAAGCAGAATATTATAACCTACTTCTAGTATCAATTTGTGGAAGCTTAAAGATCAAGTTGAACAATATAGCCAGAAGAAGAAGAACCAATGGCACAATGCACATGAAAATACTTTGGGGAAAGCCTCAGCTAAAAAGTCCACACTATTGTATTATCATACATGGTGGAAATACATAGGAATTATACAAAGCCTTAGCTCTCACAGCTAGCTAGCTCTCAGTACAATCCTCACGGATGCTCACAGGAAATCTTGGCTTCTCTCTAGCCTTCCTCTCTGCCCTCCAAGCTCCTATTTGCTTGTGTTGTTCCTTGTGGATGATTTGCCTTCAACCAAGTGGAAAACCATTTCAAAATTGTGCAATCCTCAAGGATAAATCCTTGACTGCGTACATGCAACTGATAATACATTGTCCTTGAACTTTAATCTCAGCTGGGTCTTTCTTAGAATAGACATGCATGAGTTTCTGATGAGGGAATCTTCAGTTAATTGGAGTAGCACTAGTTGAGTGCATTAATGCATTAACTGACTGTTAACTCACTATTAGTTCCTCAAACAGTTTGGAACTAATTTAGCTGGACTTAACATAGTAAACTAAGTTAACTAATTACAACTCAAATATAACTCAATCTTATCTCCTTAATTTAAGGGATAACTCTTGCATGACTTCAAAAAGACTTCTAACTTGAATTTCTCCAACTAATTAATTTAAAATTAGTTAATTAATTATTTCCAAGTAGTTGTTAAGACTCAATTCCATTTTAATTCACAATTTAATTCAAGGACAAATTAAATTGGAATATTCTTGTTTCCATATTTCAACACTACCTCTCAACAAGGAAGGGATTATCTCCCACCCTGATCCTGTCTCTATGGAACTCGAATTTACACTTTGACAATGCCTTTTTCAAAATGTCAGCATCTTGCTCCTCTGTCGAAATATACTGCAGCAACATGATCCTCCCGACTTGTGAAAAGCCATAGGAAAAAAATATTTCCTTATGCTTCTCCACACTACCATCAGTAGGTTGCTTTACCTTGTAAAGCCAATGGCAACTCACAACTGACTTGTTCTCCGATCTTGGAACCACGTCCCAAACACTATTACGCACTATGGAGTCATATTCCTCCACCATGGCATCAACCCAAATCGACTGCTGCACTTGCTTCCTCAAAGGAAGATGGCTCGTTCTCAACACATTCCCCAACAAGGACCATGTACCCAGTGTACCTCTTAGGTGACCTCCTCTATCTGCGTTGAGAAGATGGCGCTCCCACATTCTCTCTCGCATCCTCTAACAATCTGTCAGCTTCTCTTGTGCACTTTCGTCCATCTCTGGAAGATTCTGCTTGAGTGGATGTCTCCACTCCTGGAACTTCTGCATGCGGCTGCTCTGCATCAGTCTGAGGCTCCTCCTCCTTAGGAACCAATAGCTCCTCCACAGGTTGTAGTTGGATCTCCCTCTCAAGGGAAACTCGCATGGCCTTCTACTCATCAAACTTGAGATCTCTACGAACCACTATCCTCCGATTGGTAGGCAAGTACACCCGATAGTTGTGAGGTGTATCAATGTACCCCACAAATATCCCCAACTCTGTTGTCGACTCAAGCTTCTTCTGTGCATCCTTTGTCACATGGAAATATATTGATGAGCCAAAGATCCTGAAGTGACCCACATCTGGTCTCTTACCGGAGAAATCTTCTTCTGGTGTCTTCATCCCAAGTATGCAATGCGGGTTTCTATTCTACAAATAGACCATTGTGTTGCATGCCTCAGCCCACAAGTGAAGTGGTAGGCCTTGGTCATGCAGCATTGCCCATGCTACCCCTATAATAGTTCTGTTCTTCCTCTCGTCCACCCCATTCTGTTGTGGGTTATGAGGTGTCGAGAACTCTTGTTTAATTCCTTTCGCTGCACATAAGTCCTTAAACTCTTAAGAGACATATTTTCCACCGTTGTCGCCTCTCAAGGCCTTGATCTTCTTCCCTGACTCTTTCTCGACCAAAGCTTTGAACTCACAAAACTTTGTGAAAGTTTGGTCCTTCTTCTGCATGAAATAAATCCAGCATTTACGAGAATAGTCATCAATGAGAATCACATAATACCTTTGCTTCATTGTGGATGTCGTCGAGAATGGTCCACATAAATCAGTATGAACTTGCTCTAATATAGCCTCTGCTCGACTGTCTTGATCATGAAAGGAAGACTTGGTGTACTTTCCCAAGGTACAACCTTTGCATGTGTCAAATTGCTCAAGTTTACCTTTGGGAAGTCTTGTAGATATCTGTTGCATTATCTTCAAAGCCCCATGATGCAAATGGCCCAACCGCCTGTGCCACAACTCGCCAATGTCTTAGCTTTGCATCAATTCTGCTTTCATACTCAATGTTGCACAATCATCTACCTCTAGTTTATAGAGATTCTTCACCCGAATCCTTATCCTCTTGGTATGACCCATGGCTATGTGTCTTAGGAACACCTTTCCTTTGCTAAAGATAACATCGTAGCCTTTGTCCTCCAACATCGCGACCGATACCAAGTTCTTCTTCAGTCCAGGCACATACATCACATCTGTCAAGGTGAGAGGAGCTCCATGTTCCCTCTAAAAAGCAACATGCCCACTCCTGAAACATTATACCTTCCATCGTCACCCATCTCTATGCGCAACTTGAGGTCTTTCTCCTCCAAGGCACTGAATAAATTTCTATCACCGGTCATGTGCAATGAGGCTCCAATATCAAGATACCAGAAACAACCCATCATCGATGGCACCATGCATGTGATGAGGGTAAAGTCCATTTCGAACTGAGAGGCTAATGCCTCATCTTCCGATCCTTCCAAGGATCCCTTCTTGGACTTCTTCGATGGGCAATTAGTCGCATACTATCCCATCTTGTGACAATTAAAGCATCTTACTTTAGACATGTCACCCTTCTTCCCTCCATGAGAAGAATTCGATTTGAAATGGGAAGCCTTCCCCTTCCCTTTCCTTGCCTTACTTTCTAAGGCTAGATTTTCTTCATCATCATTCTAGGATGAAGAACCATCTCGTGTGCTCCTCCTGATCTCCTCCTGCATAAGATCTGACCACAATCGTTCCCAATCCGACAGTTTCTCCCTTCAATTCACAGAGTCCTAGTAGCTATTTCGACTCTTTAGAAGGCCAGGGAGGTGAGGCTCACCATATCATCATCGGAAATAGTTATCGCCACACTGCCAAGCTCATCTCTGTAGGTAGTGAGCGCGTTTAGATATGTGGAAATAGTATCACCCTTCTCCATCTTAATTCTTCGAAGCTTATCCTTGAGCGCCAATTTCCTTTGATCGCTATTGTTCTGGTAGAGGTCCTTCAATGTCTTCCACATTGAAAATGGAGTATCCTTCCCATGGAGACTCGAGACAATATGGTCTCAAACTCCCTCAAGGATGACCCATCTCGCCTTCGCCACACACTTCTTCCACTCAGCCAACTCTTATGCATTAGTTGAAGCTGGCTTTGGGATTTCTTGATCAATGAATTCCTTCAAGCCATTGTCTTCTAATACAACCTCCATTCAATCTTTCCATGCTATGTAATTCGAGCTACCTTCCAAGGCATACTCCAGTCTCAAGCCATAGAACGCCATTGGCCAACCTTGAAGTATGATATGAATTCTATTTGCACCTGCAACCCCAAACTTCAAACTTCAAATTCTCTTCTCAGTATACTGTTCATAGCTCCGATACCATGTAGAAAATTTCTACAAATCTAGCTCTGATACCATGTAGAAAATCTATGTAGGTTAACCCGATAATGCAATATAAATCAAAGCAAAAAACTATAACCTACTTCTACTATCAATTTGCAGAAGCTTAAAGATTGAGCTGAACAATATAACCAGAAGAAGAAGAATCAATGGCACAATACACATGAAAATACTTTGCGGAAAGCCTCAGCTAAAAACCCCACACTATTGTATTATCATACATGGTGAAAATACATAGGAATTATACAAAGCCTTAGCTCTCACAACTAGCTAGCTCTCAGTACAATCCTCACAGATGCTTACAGGAAATCTTGGCTTCTCTCCAACCTTCCTCTCTGCCCTCCAAGCTCCTATTTCCTTGCTTTGTTCCTTGTGGATGATTTTCCTTCAACCAAGTGGAAAACCATTTCAAAACCGCGCAATCCTCAAGGATAAATCCTTGGCTGCATGCATGAGTTTTCTCCATGAGAAAACACATGCAACTGATAGTACATTGTCCTTGAACTCTAATCTCAACTGGGTCTTTCTCAGAATGGACATGCATGAGTTTCCGATGAGGGAATCTTCAGTTAACTGGAGTAGCACTAGTTGAGTGCATTAATGCATCAACTGATTGTTAACTCACTATTAGTTCCTTAAACAGTTTGGAACTAATTTAACTGGGCTTAACTCAATAAACTGAGTTAACTAATTACAACTCAAATATAGCTCAATCTTATCTCCTTAATTTAAGGGATAAATATTGCATGACTTCAGAAAGACTTCTAACTTGAATTTCTCAACTAATTAATTTAAAATAAATTAATTAATTATTTCCAAGTAGTTGTTAAGACTAAATTCAATTTTAATTCACAATTTAATTCAAGGACAAATTAAATTGGAATATTCTTGTTGCCATATTTCAACAACGTCTGTCTCTTTGCTTTTCCAACTCTCAAAGAGGTAATATAAGTGTGCTACCTTCTCTCAATCTTTATGGCAACTTCTCGTATGGTAGTGAACAATGAAAAATTTCACATTTTTTTTTCAATTGTGAGGACTTGGCCAGTGTCATTTGGCTAGAATTCTCCAGTTTCAATGAGATTGTCTTCCCTCTAAATATTTTGGAATGTCATTAGCTTTTAACCCTAAGTGAAATTCTTGTTGGAAAAACCCTCTTGTTAAACTTTCCAATAAGATTGATACTTGGAAATTTCGAGCTCTAGAATTTGCAGGTCAGTTGGTCCTTACCAATTTTATGCTTTAGGCTCTTCCTCTTTACCAAATGTTCACCATGTCTATGCCTAGAATGGTGATGTAATATTTTATTTGTAAATGGATAGAGTTCCTTTGGAGGGAAGATAACAAGGCTAAACGGTGGTCCTTGGTTTCCTGGGATACATTGGTGTTGCCAAAATGGGCAGGTGGACTTGGCTTGTGTGACCTTGTAATGATCAATGTGCCCTTTAGGGCCAAGTTATGGTGGTGATGGGTGAATGTGTTGAAGAATCTAGGGCAAGTAAAAATAAGTTGATTCTTCATTACATGATAACAATTTGTGAAATGTTTATACAATTTTATCTTATCTTCATTTTTGCTTCATTATTAGCATGTGTATGTTATCTTCATCAAGCTGCTATAAAAAAAAAAAAGAGACAAGAACACAAATGTTTGGGTTTCTACCTGGGCCAAAACCTCTCCATCTTGGAGAGGAAAACCCATGCATAAATTCTTATTATAGAGATTCCATTAACGAATACCAAGACCATGACCCTTGACATATTCTGCCTCTCCAAGACCAAGGCATCAATCCTCTTCTTTGTTGTTGTTGAGATCATCATCATCATCATTGATGTCATCATAGTTGTATTATTGTTGCTTCTTCATTGAAATGATCATGTTGTTTCTTCAACAACATCATCATTGTTATACTTGCATTGAAGTCACCATTGTTGCAACATGGAAGCCTTCAATAGTATCACTGAGATCACTGCTATCGCATCTCTCCTGCACCTTACTGCACTTAGATCATTATTGCACCTCAAGATAATGAGATAACTAAAATATCATGATCCCATAACTACTGCGATTACAGTTATAATAGGATCAAGACTATGATCCTTGTCACTAGTCCTTGTAACACTCCAAGACTGCATCATACATAATTTGAATGCTGTGATGACTAATGAGACTGTAAGTTTCCTTCCACAGGTATGCCGAGGATCTTTTCATTATCACTGAAACCTTATTTCATCATAACACTGTAATATATATAAGAGATTGAGACACCGTTTGACATAATCTTTATTGATTCAAGAAAGTAGATCTTGTTGACCTAGGTTGTCATTGATGTCAATATGGCAATATTCTGGATACTAGAGGATGAGATGAAGCCAAGGGGATGCAGAGCAGATTCATGAAGAGACAGGAGCAAGGCCATCAGGATAGCCAAGCCATAAGAAAAGAGGAGCTACCTAAGGAGGTAGATCAAATCATATTACAGGATATTCGAGCAAGAGGAGTTATAGGAGGAACCATATAGCAAGGAGGCATATCAGAGCAAGAGGAGCCACACACACACACACACATATATATGCCAATAGAGTTAGCGGAACCACAGGAGCAAACTAAGCGAGTAGAACAGAGCATATATATGCCAAAGAAGAATAGAGCCACGAGAGGAGCAGACAGAGCCACGAGAGGAGTAGATGGAGATGAGAGGAGAAGACAGAGCAACCAAGAGGAGAATATGGAGCAAACATAGCCAAGAGGAGCAGACAGACCAAAAGGAGCAGACGGAACGGAGCAGATGGAGCCATATATGCATGAACAACCATCAGAGCAACAGAGGACGCAAACAACCATCGGAGGAAGCAGACAGAGCCATTAGAGGAGCAATATATATATACAGGGTTAAAGGAGTGGAGAATATATATATTAATAGGCAAATGCATTATCGGGAGCCGTATAGGCCACAAGAGAGTTATATGCTAGCGAATGCATTATCGAAGCGCAGACATACATATGTATGTTTTGATACTATCGGCGGAGAGAAAACCCATATATATCGGCTTAACACTATCGGCGGGCATCTATGGCACATTACAACTATCGGAGCAGAAATCATGTATATGCATGCAAATACGCTATCGGCGGTAAACACATACCATTACAATCGCCGATAGCGATTATCGCATCGACATTTCAGAGCGGGTATCGGGAGTGGTAAAGGCCCTGCCTCCAATTGCGATAATATACGTGGACCCAATGGCATATCACAGTTTGATTGAATGCTATATCGCATATGTGGTAATCGCATATGTTATAAAGTCTTCCCACACCCAATCATCGATATCGATAAAGGCTGCAGACCCAACGGGAATATAAACCATGGTTAATATCATATCGCATTTGCAGTGATCGCAAGTCATAAAGGGATGGCACTATAATCTGCTGATTGTGATAGAGGCATGGACCCGATGGACTCATTAAAAACAGTCTATAATAATATCGCGTCCGTCATATCCGGAGCGATGTATTGCAGCGCTTAAAGCCGATTGTCGATTGCGATATATGTAGCGGACCCGATACGGAATTGATGCGGGTAAAATAACTCTTGAAGTCCGCCCTTTAGCCTTTTTGCCTGTTTTTTCTCATATTTCCTGTGTATTTACATATTTGCCTTGCATGTGGTTTGAAGGGCCAAAATTCATATGATAACGATTCCGATAGTCAGAACGATGCCGGTGGTAACGTGACATGTGGGCTTGCCCCGATGGTATAGTATCTCCAAATGAAAGCCTTTGTAAACAATGAAGTCCTGTGTATGAACATTATTGAAAAAAAAGGGAACTCTCTGATATCTTTTAATAGGAAACATTTCTCTGTAATACGACCTCTCTTCCTCTTGAACGTGTCCTGTGAAGCATTAGTTAATTCGAATAGGCAGAGGAAGCTAAAGCAACCGAAATTCGGGAAGCCGAGGAAGCAAGAAAGCACAGAGGAAATGACAGCGACTGAGGAGGAAACTGACATGATAAGTGAGCGTTGTGGAAGCCAAAGAGCCTGCGAAGAAAGGAAGCCTAAGAGGCGGTGTAAGAGGAAACGAATGGACAAAGGCACGGGAATGCATAAAAACAGTAAAAACAGAGGACTGTGGTGTTGTTGGTGTTGTGAAGAATTAGAATGTGAGGTGGCAGAAGCAGCAAAGGTGGTTAAGCGTTGTATGAAGTTGTTGGTGAACGCTGGTGAAGACTGCTGCAGCTGTTGAATGTTGTTGAAATACGCTGGAAGAAATAGAGGTCGTGTGAGGGTCCAACAGAACAGAAAGAGGGTGCAGCAGAACATAAAGAGGGATGAAGGACCAACAGGATAGTAGGCAGTCGAAGGGGAGAAGCAGCCAACAGAGAAACAGTCATACTGAAGCATTCACTTTGACAATGAGAACATAAGCTTGAACAAAAAGTTGTTCTTTATACGGAGTTTAGTGCAGCTAAAAGTAGACTGACTAAAGCTGTGTGAAGACATTATCAGTGAGCAAAAAGACTATTGGAGACTATGTGTGGGCAGTGTGTAGAGTTGTAAAGACTCATTCTTAAGAAGATTGGTTGTCATTGATACTGTAGCCTGGAGACTGCAGTGAAGCTGTAAATAGACAGAACTCAGCAGAGAAGAGTTCTGAGATCAAAAGATTACTATCAAACAGTGCCTTGACATGATAGGATTGGAGTCCTTGGGGCTGGTGCCACAAAAGCAAGAAGGATTGGAGTCCTTGGGGCTGGTGCCTCAAAAGTAAGTAGGATTGGAGTCCTTGGGGTTGAAGCCTCAGAAGTAGGAAGGATTGAAGTCCTTAAGAGTTTGTGCTCCTAAGTCCAAGATTGGTGTCTTGGAAAAATAGAGTTGGTGCTCTGGAGGTTGGAGCCTCACCAAAGTCCAAGTTGGAGCTTGGAAACTGATTGCAACCATCTATATATTGTATCTATTTTACTGCACAATTTATATTAATAAAAGCATTTATTCTTGTTGTTCATCTTGTGTTCTGAATATATATGTTTTAACTGGTAAAACAATAGTGGGAAAAAGAAATATTGATTCACCCCCCCCTCTCAATATTTCCAACAGATCTATCATTGTTGTCTGATGTGTCTAGTTTGCTACAGGAGTACCACCAAGATCTTGATGCCAAGATTGCTCCTTGTCATGCGATATTAGTCTACCACTGTAATGTCGAGATTGCCATTCATAGATATGTCGAGAATGTCCATACCTCAAATCACTGTTGCGTCCATTACCCGAGGTCATTCCTACTTCATGTAGCTGGGATCATGACTACCCCTAAACCCTAAACGAGGTGCAGGCAAACCCTACTACGGCTCTGCTCCTATGTGAAATTTCAGAGGCATTTGTGAGTTTTGTGTCTCTCATTTGTGGATACCTCAACAGGTTATATATAATGGTTTGTGCACTATATTTGAGCTGACATGATCCCATGAACCGACGTGACTTTTTCTCAAGCCAACGTGACTTTAATTTATGCATTTAATTTATTTTTGGAGCCGACATGAAGACCTCTTTCTTGTTGTCGCTTATAGACTTCTTGAAGGATTATGCTTGGCCTTTAGAGGGATTTTTCACAACTTTGTAGACTTGGATACATTTACATAAACTCATAAAGAGTTTCTATACATATGACATGACTCTTTGACATATAAATAAATCCTAAAGACATCAAGAAGAAGTCTTTTGCCTAATGACACTTCTTGCTCATGAAACCGATGTAGCAAGATTACAAAAATAATTTTTTACATCGATTACAAAGATCATGTCATTATGAAGACCGAACCTAGTTACACTTTCTTCAACACTCCCTCTTAACTAGGGAGGTATTCACAATGGTACTTGGTCATTCTCAATCTGAAGAAATTCTCATAAGAAGAATCAGATTTTGCAATCCATCTGTTATAGCATCATTTCAACTAACATTGTTTCCATTTAACAAGGCCTTGACTAATATCTCCATCTCTTTCTTAGATCAGAGCACAATGTTGGTGACACCAATGACTAATAGACACACATCATCATTGTCTCTCTTAGGGTCATACCCACCTAGGTGTTCTTCGAGTATGCCCTACTAGGACTATTATCATATTGGGTTCCCAACCCTCAAGAATATTAGTCCTCTTGCCCACTCTTGTCTTAGATGCCCTACCACATCCTCAAAGAGTGCTGGATGCCATATGATTACAAAATCCTCCATTGTTTCTTCCACTCGTGTTTAACTCTCCCTCTTAACCAGGGATGAGTTCCAAGTTTCTATTTACTCACAAACTTGCTCGAGTTCCTTTGCTCATAGGAACTTCCCAGAGCTCCCTCTTACCTAGGGACTCTATCATCAATGATTTATAGGGTCTTCTAGTTGACTCATGATTCAAGACTTCAATGTCATCAATTTATTCACATGTAGGGTTCAACCATCCATCACTTTCCTCCGTCATGTCATTCCTTCTTTCCTGGAAAGTATCCTCCTTGAATCTACATCTGGGGCTTCCTTCATAAGCCCATCTGTCTTCACTTTCCTTCAACTGTGATTGCTCTGGATCACAAGGTACATAGTTGTGATATCATTCACAAATCTCCTTTCCTTGATCCTACACACATACCCAGACTTTTCCAAGAGGCCAGACACCAAAAACAAATTACATATTACCTTTTGGTAATGGCTTTTTCGAGTGACATCTTCTTTGTGGGTATCCACATCCTACATACATGTTGACACATCTCCCAACAATATCTGTTGTCAAGGGTCTTCATCTTTTCAGACTTCCATCAGAGTCTTCACATCATTCCGGGAAATTTCCTGGTCAAGTCTTCCTTATCTTCTGGATGTTGATTTCCTTCATCAAGGTTGCATACTTCACAATCTCTTCCGGCCTCACATCTTTCATTCCTAGGAGCTCTTAGAGTTCTTAAATTGTAGTCAACTACCTCATACTTCATATGAGGACATATTATGTTGATTTCATCTAGTTTGACTTATGTCTTTTTGCATCCTTTCAGAGGAGGAGATATTTTCCCTTTTGATCATGCTTGATCCATTTTATCTGCAACCATATGACATTACAATATAAAATGCAAATACAAATACAATCATACATACCTCATTTTTCCTTCAAGTATCTTTCAACAACTTCCTTGATTGAAAAGATCTTAAATCCCTTGCTCTGCTTCATTTTTCATGTCATTGAATCATCATCTCATGAGTTCCAAAAGTTGGAATTCCTAACGGGACATTTGTTGCCTTCCCGGACTAGGAGATCTTCCGCTGAGATTTCTATCAAAGATCCTTCAGGATCTAATATATCCCCATCTTGAAAATGTTTCCTCTAACTCAGATGATTTCTTCCTTTTCCTTTAATGTACAACGAGATTACCAAGAGCTATGTTCTTCATGATTCTATACGATCCCTTGTTTCCATGATGCCACGATGCATCTTCTTACTATGATCATATCTGCAGGGACTTTTGATAGGATCATTTTGAGAGGGACACCATCTCATTCATAATGGAGATCTATTATTCCCTCTTTCTTTGATATTTCTTCATCTTCCTCCACCCTTCCAGCGATATGAGTTTCTCTTCCATATTACTATTTTATCTTTTCAGCCTTCCTTTACTTATCTACACTTATTTATGTCCTATCAACTTGTCTTTCTCTATCTGACATAGAGACCACAGACTGTTGATCGAGGTAACCTTCTTGTTCATGGACATATGTTACCTTGCTTATCAATATCAATATCACTAATGATTATTTTCTCATCATTTTTTCCCAGATCTCGTTACTGAGATCTCATGAAGATATTTCTTCATTCTTCTTTACTGCATTTCAGATAGTATATCCTCTAGCATTTCATGTATCTCCTTTCTTACTTTATAGAACCTTACGAGTTCTCATAACTTTAAAGGAGACCTTGATGTATTGACTTCACTATTTCATAAGGATTCTGTTAAACCTTCTGCAAGAACTTTTGATGACCCGTCTAACCCATAGATCTTCCTACAATGATGAAGTCAATGAACCAAACTTGATTATAGAATAAAAGATACTTACTTGATATGGGAAGACAAGATATTCACCTTGATTATGTTGCCTATTTTTGAGGTAGATGCATTGATTCTTCCTCCGAATAGGATCCTTGTTGAATCTTCTCTTCAAGTCCTTCAAGAATATTTGACTTGAATGTCTGGTCCTTGCAGCATCGACTTGAGGTTGCTTGCAATGATGTAATTGGATAGTGCAACATCTGATTTGAGTACTCTCCATATTCACTCCTATATATGCCCTTGAATCAAGTTCAGAAACTTTGAAAGGTATTTAATCTGAGATAGTGGCTATCACTTGAGATGTTGTAGGTGTAGCTATGGGAGGCATATGTTGTCATGTACCTTGAGATCTGAAAATTGTTGTCATTCAACAAACCTTATTGTTGCAGAATTATTGTTGTAAACTGTTTTCTTACTCTAAAGTTTGATCAAGGTAATTCTTTAATGTAGGTCCTGCCATCTTTGAACTTACTTTGATGCTTGAATCTTGATTCTTGCCTGTCCCTTTTCTGCCTTTCCTTTGATTGTTGAACCTATCCCTCCGATAAGTTGATTCTTCATTACATGATAACAATTTGTGAAGTGTTTATACAATTTTATCTTAGCTTAATGTTTACGTCATTATTAGCATGTGTAAGCTAGCTTCATCAAACGGCAATAAAAAACAAAAGAGACAAGAACACAAATGTTTGGCTTTCTGCTAGGGCCAAAACCTCTCCCTCTTGGAGAGGAAAACCCATGCATAAATTCTTCTTATAGAGATTCCGTTGGTGAATACTAAGACCATGACCCTTGACATATTCTGCCTCTCCAAGACCAAGATATCAATCCTCTTCTTTTTTGTTTCTGAGATCATCATCATCATTGATGCCATCATAGTTGTATTGTTGTTGATTCTTCACTAAAATGATCCTGTTGCTTCTTCACCAACATCATCATTATTATACTTGAATTGAAGTCACCATTGCTGCAACATGGAAACCTTCAATAGTATCACTGAGCTCACTGTTATCACATCTCTCATGCACCTTGCTGCACTGAGATCATTACTACACCTCGAGATAATGAGATCACTGAAATATCATGATCCCATAAATACTGTGATTACAGTTATGCTAGGATCAAGATTGTGATCCTTGTCACTGCTACTTGTAACACGCTAAGGCACATCATACAAAATTCAAATGTTGTGATGACTAATGAGACTATAAGTCTCCTTCCACATGTATGATGAGGATCTTTTCATTATCAGTGAAACCTTATTTCATCGTAACACTGTAATATATATAAGAGAATGAGACACCATTTGACATAATATGTATTGATTCAATAAAGTAGATCTATCACTATTGTCTGATGTGTCTAGTCTACCACAGGAGTACTACCAAGATCTTGATGCCAAGACTACTCCTTGTCATGCGATATTAGTTTACCACTGTAATGTCGAGATTTCCATTCATAGATATGCCGAGAATGTCCAGACCTCAAATCACTACTGTGTCCATTACCCGAGGTCATTCCTGCTTCATGTAGCCGAGATCATGATTGCACCTAAACCCCAAACGAGGTGCAGTCAAACCCTACTGCGGCTCCGCTCCTATACGAAATTTCAGAGTCATTTGTGAGTTCTGTGTCTCTCATTTGCAGATACCTCAATATGGTATTTATAGTGGTTTGTGCACTTTATTTGAGCCAACATGATCCCATGAACCGACGTGACTTTTGTTCAAGCTGATGTGACTTTAATTTATGTGTTTAATTTATTTTGGAGCCGACATGAAGACCTCTTCCTTGTTTTCGCTTGCAAACTTCTTGAAGGATTTTTCTTGGTCTTTGGAGGGCTTTTTCACAACTTTGTAGACTTGAATACATTTACATAAACTCATAAAGAGTTTCTATACATATGACATGACTCTTTGACATATAAATGAATCCTAAAGACATCAAGAAAAAGTCTTTCACCTAATGACACTTCTTTCTCATGAAACCCATGTAGCAAGATTACAAAAATAATTTTTTATATCAATTACAAAGATCATGTCATTATGAAGACCGAACCTAGTTACACTTTCTTCAACAGAATGGAGGTTTAGAACTTTGGAAGCGAATATGGACGAGGTAATATTATCCTTTTATTACACAAGACAAGTTAAATTGGGATTCTCGGGTGGTTGGTTCTAGCATATGGAATTGGGCTCAGGTAAATTATAAGGTTGTGCGGGAGCATGCTTTTTGGGAAATTAAAAATGGGGGAATAACTCTTTTTTGGGAGGATATTTGGAAACAAATTTCAAGACTTGATAATAGAGTGGATATCCAGGATTTAAAGTTTTTTACCATTGGTTTGGGAGTGGTCAAGGATAAGTATTATTGGAGTTGGGAGATCACTAAAGAGTACTAGCGTAAATGGAAGGTTCAGGAGGATTGGCCCTACTCATATCAGGATCTACCGTAGGAAGAATTTCATTAGGAATTATTGGAACGAAGCATAAGATTATCCTATAGATCAGATATATTGCACTAGGGTGATAGGCTTCTATATATGTTTAATGTCAAAGAAGCTTATTTTCTTATTGCAGATCACAATCTTTTAGAATGTGGGGATGGTTAGAGGAAATGTTGGTTGCAGTTTCTTTGGCCTAAAGTATCAATATTCTTATGGTTATTCGTTACACATTGAATCCTTACTTGGGATATGATAAGGAAGAAAGGTGTATCAGGCCTTTCTCTCTATAGTCTTTGTTTTAATGACAAAGAATCCATGAGACACTTGTTATGCTCGTGTTCTTATGTGATGGATGTATGGTCTTTCCTGTTTGATATCTTTAGTTCTTATCAAATTTTTCTTTGGAACGCTTGTGGATTGGCTAGTGCAACGAAACTTCTCAGATTTCAGAAATCCAATTGATAATAAGGTGTGGATTTTGGCTGCAAGATTTATCCTTTGGCATTTTTGGAAAGAACATAATGCGAGAATTTTCCGAAATCGGGAGCGTATAACTTTTATGGTGTGAAGGGTTCATTCTACAAAATATACGTAAATCTACTATAACGGCCTCTTGGTCGAAGGATGAATATAAAGTAGAAGGTTTTGAGACTAAGATCTTGGATCATCTTCACTTATCACATAACATGTGTTTTTTACCCCTTCAAACCCCTCCATATGTCCCCTTGTCTCCTAGATCTTCCTTTACATGCCCCCTTTATGGTTTTGTCAAATTGAGTTTTAATGGAGCATCCAAAAGAAATCTAAGAGTTGCAGGTTTTAGGGGGATTTTTCGTGACTGACATGGGGATCCCTTGAGAATTTTCACTCGGAGTTGTGGCTCCATGAGTAATAATATGGCAGAAATTTTAGTTGTCGAGAAAGGCCTTTCCATTACTATCTATGAAGGTTTTTAATTATTACAAGTTGATGGAAATTCCCAATTAGTGATACAATGTTTGTAGAATCTCTTAAATGGAAAATCACCTGCTAAATTGGTCCACAGTTGGAGGTTGGAGAGTGTTATGCAAAATTTACGATTGCGGACAAAAGTATCTTCCCTAGAACAACAAAAAGCAAAGAATATAGAGTTTCCCTTAGAGAAATTGAAGAATGGAAAGAGGCTTACTTGGAATCTGTTGCAAGCTTTACTTTCCTCTCTACTTGTTAGCTCCAATCGTAGCTCCAAATGCTATAATTAGAACCCTACACATACAACCAAAACAAGCCAAGGATCTACAAAATCTACATAGCATAATCCAATTACTCTATTCAATGAATCAATGAGGCATTGAAATACATGAATGTAAATGTAACACAACAAATATAGGAAAACATGATACTCTTTGTATTAATAGAAATAGGAGAGAGTTTACAACCAAGAATAGTAGTTGATCTTGTAGAGATGTCCCCAACTTGGCTTATCCTTCCTCGTCAAAAAGCACACCTCAATGTCACCCTAATGCATGAAGATGATGACTCTCTTAGATTCAAGGTAGCGACATGAGGGCATAATCAGTCTCTAAAAGCAAACGTTGATGTTGTAGATGGCAGTAAATTTATAGGAGAGGGATGGTAGTTTAGGATTTACCATAATGAGATTGAGATCCACTTATGATGGGAGGATGAGCTCAATGGATAAGAGGTGAAGTCTCCAAGGTAGGATCAGATAGGACTCAGGCTTCTTATCCAAGTTAAATGGTTAAAAGAACCCCTAGAAGCTTCTGGAAGAGGAAGCTTCAAAAATATTTTTAATTTTCCTAAGTTTCTAAAATCAATGCACCCCCAATAAGGAGAAACTAGTGCTAATCAACATTGGTGCAGAAGGGAGCAACCAACATTGAACGCAAGTCTCCAAAGGGATAGAGTGTGTTGGGGCTTACAAGAATTGATTTTTAGCAGTTAGATCCTGGAACTCAGTCATTTGGAAAGTTCGTGCTTAGGGCTTTATGTAGGGATTGATCCAATTTGTAAGCCCATTGACTAGATGCAACAAAATGACCTATAACAGATTGCACCCTAAAGGAAGATTCTGGTTAGTACCTCTTTATTTTTTAGCAAGATTGAGGAGGATAACATATGCTTGATGTTAGTGCCAGTCTTTGCAACATCCCTCCAGTGATCAAACATGCTCTTACAAAGTGATTTTAAGGTGTCAAGGTCAAATTTTGTCATTTTAGTGAGTCTTCAAGCAAAATTTGGTCACTAGGTATTAGGTCTAGGGTTTAATTTCATTCCTTTCAAAGTTGTCCAAATGACGGTCCATGTCAC
Source organism: Pinus taeda (assembly GCA_000404065.3). Taxonomy (NCBI): domain Eukaryota; kingdom Viridiplantae; phylum Streptophyta; class Pinopsida; order Pinales; family Pinaceae; genus Pinus; species Pinus taeda. The sequence continues at coordinate 95,985 of APFE031109315.1, forward strand.
CATTCAGCTGAGTGTACCATCATTCAAAGGGTTGTCATCATCATGTTAAGTTCCACTGGGTCATTTTATACCTTGTTCATGCTTCAATTGCGCCTAGGTAAGGTTCATTTCCCTCTCCTAGTGTTTTGAAGGTAATTTCTCTTAGATGGTAAAATCATCAGCAAAACTTGTATCCTGATTTTCACACACCTTCCCCTATCCTTAATGTACCTTATTAAACACTTCCCATCACTGAGATCCCCCAAATTCCTCATTTTCGCACAAACCCTAGTTTCTTGCTACAACTTGACAATTTTCTAGGCTAGGCCTGTGTTTTGCCCTTTTGGACCCCTTCCCCTCACTCAATATTTGAAATTCCACTATCGCCTACTTCCTATCATCCCTCCCTAATTCCAAAAATTTTCTCAAGAATTTAGAAGCCCATTATCCCCTTCATTTCACTTCATTTCAACAAATCCCCTGTTCCACACATCGGGATAGGTTTTACTCCAATGATGTTTATGAGAAATAAAATATGAATTTGGGACAAATAAGAGAGGTTTTTGTCCACAATAGGCCAAGGAAGAAAAACCTCCTTCAGGTTTTACACAGGTGTCATGGTTTTAGAGAAATGTAAAAAATACAGTTGCCTCAGGAGAATTGATGTACCTCTAAAGTGACCTTAGGAAAATCACGTTTTCTCCTAGCTTGGTTGGCCAAATAACTTTCTTGATGAGTCAAATGCTAACTAGACACAACGATCTTTTCAATGAGCTATCATGAGATCAATTTGGAGTTGCAGAAGACCTTCAAAAGTTGACTGCAACATCACTCTGCCTTTAGGTAGCCTCATTTGGCACATTTTGACTAGTCTTGGGAGATTTGATTTTTAACAGGGAAAATGAACTTCAAATTGAAAAATTCCAGTTGGGTTGGAAAGTAGACTCAACAAGATTTCAAAAAAACTATCCTGTGCCCAATTTGGGCACCAAGAAGGCCTCCAAAAGTCTCCTGAAAAAAGTGCTACGCATTGGGTTTGGGGCGCAGCGCATTGGGTTTGTGGTGCGGCGCATAGAGATGCAAGCTATTTTCACCACAAATTCATCCATATTCTCAATTTTCTTGGTTTCCTCCACTCCAAATTAAGTCAAAAACTCTCCAAATTCCAATGAAATTGTGTCTTAAGATGTTTATGATGATTTAGTGAAAAAATTTCAAAACCCTACCTCCTTGCAATTTTTGTTCAAAACATGATTGCTTAGGGTTTGTAAACTTGTTTTTGTTGCCATCACTCCCTCACCTTTTATTCCCTCACTTCTTTTCTAGTTTCGTTAACCCATTTCACTATCCCCCATATCCTAAACTAAAAACCCTAATACCTAATCCCACTATTCCCAAACCCTAGTCAAATATCCCCAAACCCTAATTGTTATCCCAAAGCCTAAATATTATTCCCTAAACCCTTTCATTCCCCAAAACCCTACAACTAGCCTCAAATCCTCCCCTCATCAGTCCCACTCATCCATGGAGCTCAAAAACATGCAAGCAATCGGCAAGCTGCTAAGAGAAGGAAAACCAAGTTGACAACACTTGAAAGGGAAATTCAAGTTGAGCGTGAATCTTAGCTTGAGAGGACAAATTTGCACTTGGGAAAGGATCCTAGAGAAGGCCAACAACGCGAAAACTATGTTGAGGCACATGGCCCATCATTACTTGGCACGAAACAAGGTGTGCAAAGCAAGAATCAGGGTTTTGAAGGCCAAGTTGAAGAAAGCATCGAGGAGGCGAAAGGAGCACGATAGACTTCAGATATTGGCTGAGGCTTCCTTGGCCCAACACAATGCTTGATGGAGAAGACTCAGCCCAAGCAAAGCCTTTAGGTTGCTTCATGTAGATTTCCTCTTCCAAATCCCTGTGAAGAAATGCTACCTTCACATCCATCTGTTCTACCTCAAAATCAAAAGCAGCAGCAACAGATAAAAGTAATCTAATAGAAGTTACCTTGGCAACAAGAGAAAAAATATCACCAAAATCAATTCCCGGCACCTGGGAATAACCTTTTGCTACCAAATGAGCTTTGTACTTCTCCACCTTCCCTTCTGCATTTGTCTTCTTCTTGAACACCCATTTGCTGCCAATGGGTTTCCTTCCAGCCGGCAACTCCACCAGATCCCAAGCCTCATTTTTGTGCAAATATGCCATTTCATCAACCATGGCCTCTTTCCAGAGTTTTCCATCCTCTGAATCCACCGCTTCCTTCACAG
>APFE031109315.1:103821-145345 GCA_000404065.3 Pinus taeda
CATTGAACTTCTCAATCTCTATCTTTCTGCTACTCGCCATCTTCTTTCACCACTAGAATCGATCTCGCAGATCTCCCATTGAACAGGGTCTATCACAGGCCCGAGCGAAACCCCTCAGCAACAAAGGCGTCCCCTTGAAGCCAAAACAGCTCTGATACCAAATGTAGGTTTTAACCCCGTATAGAAATTACCTGCATACGAATTCTAAATCATAGGAAAAATAAAAATGCAAGAGCATAATACATAAAACACATATACACAGAGATTTCCCACTGGATCTCAAAACCGAGACTACCAGCTTGATTTTTCATTATATTCCTTTCAATGTTACAATATACATATTTATACATGCCGAAGCATCCAATACCATGGACAGAAAACCATCGCATCCAAAACCATGGACCGAAAACCATCGCGTCCAAAAAACATTTGCGGACCCACCTATGGTTTTGTGGAAAGAATATAACACAACCCAACACAACGCAAAAACTTTGTTGAGGCACATGGCCCATCATTACTTGGCGCAAAACAAGGTATGCAAAGCAAGAATCAAGGTTTTGAAGGCCAAGTTGAAGAAAGCATTGAGGAGGCGAAAGGAGCACGATAGACTTCAGATATTGGTTGAGGCTTCCTTGGCCCAACACAATGCTTGATGGAGAAGACTCAGCCCAAATTTCAAAAAAAATTGGGACACTTTTTGCATTTTTGAAATTTTTGGGCTAAAACATAGAATTTTCTGCCCTATGCGCTGCGCCACTGGTTAATAAACGTGGTTAAATCTGGCTAAAAATTGTTGTATTGTCTCCCCTGGCAATCTTTTCAGCTGTTTATACTCTTTTATAATCAAAAAAGGGTTCTGTCTGACCACCCACCTGTCGAGGAAAACTTTGAAGAACTGCTGGAAATCTGAGATGCTCGCATCAGGCAGGGTTTTGAACCAACTCTTGACTTTGCCTTGCAAAGAAAGAGCAAAAAGCCTAGTACTAACACTTGATATATAAGCTCATCCTTCGAATGAATCCCTCTGAGTATCTTTAATGAACCCTGAGAAGGAGTGGTTGGGCCCCATCATGTTTGACGATTCCATCACTATTTAATGCTTTTACGAGTCCAATGACAGTCGAAGTCAACTCTGTTTTCATGTTTAGAGAGTTTGAAAAAGATGAGAAAAAGAAAACTCCAAAGGTTCATTTTCATAAATTTGTCTCTTGAGTCCAAAAAGGAAAAAAATGATACTCAGGAGAATCTCTTAGCCATGCTCGACTAAGGTATTCCTTTTACGTAAATAGTCTATCTCATTCTGGAAAAGGGTTAAACTTATACTGAGTAGACATATTTTCATTTACTTTAACAAGTCTGAAAAGAGCTGAAAGAGAACTCCAGGGGGGTTCCTTTTTCGTAAGTTTGCAGAGCCCCAAAAAAGCGATAAAAGTATGCTCGTTGGTAAAAATGATCTGTTTCGATTCAGACATCATCAAATCCGTCAAACAAGAGACTAAAAATATCTGATACATGATAAAATTAGGTCATATTTAGGTTAAAATAATAAAATATTAATAAAATAATCACGAAAATGACCATAAATAGGGAAAAAGTAATTCATTTTTACCATTTTACATTTTACCTCTTGGTGAGTGAGTTCTGAATGCTTTTCCCCCCCCAATATTCTATAGCTGATTGCACCCAATCCGGTGGGTCATTTCGAGTGTCGTCACTTTTAGGTAGGAGATCTCACCTTGATGTTTCTTTTTATCGTTCCGATTTTACATTACATGCATATTTTTTCCAGTTCTAGGTGACCTAGGGATTTAATTTTTCTCCCTAGCTATAACACACCCAAGCAATGTCGAAAGGTGCATTGGGCAAGCAAAATTTGTGCTATGGAGGGCGCTGCAACGCATTGTCCTCCTGCACACTTAAAAAAATTGTTTTTCTTGTTTCACTCAAAATTCTCTCAATTTTTTGCATGAGATTCACTCTAATTATTCTTCTTATCATGTTTCAGGTTTCCATCGGAACAAAATGCTATGATATAATGAGAAAGAGAACATGAGGAACAAGATATGAATGTTTCCAATGATCTAACCATTATCTAGGCATTAAGAAACCGTGGGCTTCTGAAATTCTTTTGGCTTCCTGGGATGAGGCAACAAATGGAGTTGTTAGAGTATCTTGTTCGAGCATGGGATGTTCAGGCACAGACTTTCAGGCTTGGAGCACATATGCTCAGCCTAAAGGTGGAAGACATCATTTTCTTGATAGGTAGGTGCCCCTATCTCGTTATCTGGTTCGAGAAGTGGTGTAGAGACTGCCAAGGATTATATCAATACACATTGTAGACATCGATCCCAACCATCCAAAGATGGGAAAATTGAGATAAAGGATGTGGTATGTTTTACTTTGAGGACAATCATGTTTATCATTACTAGATTGGCCGACAGCGCTACCCTGCATTTGGCTAACATATCCCAAATGCGGTATGCTTTAGAGGGCATAGAGTCAACAATGTTCAACTGAAGTGAGGGAGTACTAGAAAACATGAAAGAACAACTCACCAAAGCGAAGGTTGGACGGTTGAATACATTTGAGTATGATTCGATTTTGATTTCATTTTCCTTAGAGTAGATTCCATTACTCCTACACAACATATCTCACTTGAGTCCTCAGATCTGAGAGTCCCATAAATGAGGAGATGGGTGGATCTCATGTCCATACATGCAGGTATGTCATCTATGAGCTTCACACCAGTCTTCTTCTGATGGTTGTGCATGCAACTCATTATGATTGAAGTCTATCCATATGCAGCGATGCATTTCCGCAAAGACCTAGAGTTCATGCTTCCTGATGCTAAGTGATGGGGTACCATAGGTAAAACAAAAACATTTTGATCATTTTTTGAGTTTTAAGTTTTACAATTTTTATTTTTATTTTCTATGTATCCGAGACTAACTATTGATTTTTACATGTAGATGTTGGACCCGTTTGACTTGTGGTTTCATGCTACCTTCAGCGTGTTGGAGACCCACAACATGCACTAGTTGGAGTACAAATTGTTGCAGAGGGACGAGAGGTATTACATGATATTAATGTGGTTGAGACTCTTGTAGAGGTCGAGCGACACATGGAGGGATTAACTCGGGGCATAGTCAAGACTAGGGTTGATCATATCCCTATGAGACTGCAATGTCATATTATTGGCGTGCCTGGTTGTATCAACTAGCTACTGTGTAAGATGGCTCAAACAATTTCTTGCTATCATGAGTATCATTAGGATTAGTCTACTAAGAGGCTATAAATAGCCATATTTTGACTGCATGCATATTTTTTGATATGACAGGTCGTGTGGTCATATGTGTCTCAGGCACAATTTTTTGTAAAACCAAATATATATATATATATATATATATATATATTAATATAATATATACTATATAATACTATATATATATAATATATACAAATATATATATATATATATATATATATATATCGACCTATCAATGTTTCTTATGCATTCTATTATCTTGTTCAATGTATATGATGTGAATTTAATTTAATTTACATATGTTGTAAGTGTCTGTCTAAAACATGATTTTCTAATGCGTCTATCAATGTATTTAGACTTCTAGAAATGTGTTGATATTGGATATAATCAAAATGTCTTTCCAGAAGGCGAACCCTTAAGAACATATGAAGCATAGTTGAACTTCTAACTAAATAAAGATTAGTCAATTGTAGTACTACAAGTTGCCAGTCAAGTCTGATAACTATACGACAAATATGATGAGAAATAGCATTAGTCAATAATTAGATCACTGTGCTATACTCATCGATATTATTTGTAGAGTGACTGATACAAATCCCTTGTAAACTCACTAACTCGCTACTCATAGCATATATAGCCCATGCCATGGAAGACAGGTTTTGAGTACTATGACTAGCGCTATTAGCACGACCAACATATGGTTGAAGGGACGTCAACAACTGCAAATCAAATAAACAGAATTTATAGAAATTATAAGAAATTCTGAAGGGAACACACTCCAAACACAATCAACACACCTATATACAACAAGTACACGATGAACTATGCAAAAATGACTTAAGCATAATATTTTAAGGTACAACCCATTTCTAGGTTCCGCCAATGGAACTCCATTGAAATCAACAAGATCGTAGGCCCCTTTAGCAAGAAAATGTTTAACAATGTATGGGCCTGGCAAAATTGGCTCGAACTTCCCCGATCTTAACTTTTCAGAATTTTGATCATACAATAAGACAAGGTCACCTTCTAAGAAGACACAAGGCTTGCCATTCTTGTCATATTGCGCCTTAATGTGTTTCTTATTGGCCTCATTATCCATCGTGACATCACGTCGGGTTTCATCTAAGCACGTCAGATGTTAGAGACACTCTTTTTTTGCAAAAGTGGCAGGGAGGAGCTCGACAACAAGTTTCAGAGACGGGATTTCTTCTAGAACGTATACCAATTGGAATGGTAAGAGGTAGGACAATGGGTCCAACCTCCTAGAGTGAGGTTGATTTTTGAAGGTAATCCCTTCTTCAAATCTACTTCTACACATATCTTAGCGCACATAAAATGTGATCCTTTAGGTTCCACTAAATCCATGTATCGCCTTACACCATTTTCAATGGCTTTGAAGCAATCATCACTCCAACAAGACAGAGGTAGTTAGGAAGTTTTACCCACACAAGTATCGTTGTAGGAATATCTTCAACCAAGCTAAAATCCAGTGTCCATTGTTTTAGATACATACCTCTGGATCCAAAAAAATATTGTCCGTTATGAAAATTACATCCCTATCCACCTTTAGTTCAAATAAAAAAGCAAAGAAGCCATTACAACATGCATATATTTGGATGTATCTTTTTATCTTCGATCTCTAGGTTTAATCAATTCAAATATCCATAGAACGAGGAGATGATCACATCCCCGCAAATTTACCGAGGAGAGCTTGTTCAACAAAGGCTAAAGTCATTCTCTTAGTGGGTAGGGTCACAAAGGGTATTGATTCAACCTTTTTGAAAATCTTGGTCTATGAATCTTTACTTCTAGACCACTTTGAAAGTGCCTCCAACATTGTTGCAGTAGCTTCGTCAGTGGGTGGAGGAGGGGGAGGAGCCCCCTTTGAAGACGCCATCACAAGCCAAAATCAAATCTAAGGTAGCGACTAGGGTTTAGCAAAGTCGCACAGAGCCTCAAAATAGATTCATAATTTTACACTAATCTCCTATAAAGTATTAAAAATTATTTTTAAAATATAAAATTATTATATTAAAAATTTTAAAATATAACAATGATTAAGCCTACTTGGACAAAAATGATTAAGCAAATGCAAATAAAAATTAGTGACTTTTCAAAATTCTTTTGTTATTAAAAATAGTGCAAATGACTAAGTTGGTGTAGTATGAGAAATTTCCAGTAAACTATAACAAATTATAATGGAAGGAAATTGAAAATATACATATTCAAATTATTATTATTATTATTATTATTTTAAGTTTTAAAATAATTAATATTGATGATGATTAATGTCCACTCTCATCTATAAGGTGTACCATATCTATAAAAAGATAAGAGATTAATTGGAATTCTTTAAGACTTTAGTTCTATATTAGATAAGAAGTGAGAGAAGCATTCCAAAATGACTACAATTTTGCTTCATTAGAAGGTCAATAAGCTTGGTAGTGTGATAGATATTTTGAAAATTTGATAGAAGGTGAGTATGAGACGACCAATTTAAGATAAATTTTTTTTAATCATCAACCTTCTTAGTATTGAATATGATTTGTAAACTGCCATGGATATTCCACTAGACAGTTCGTCACAATAGATATAAAAATATTATATTAAAAATTTTGAATTTCTACACTATTACAATTTTATTAAACCTCTAGATTTGTAAATTTAACTGTAATTAGTGCATGCATGTGAATGAAAATTATGTAGAAAATAGAGAACGATAAAATAAGCTCACACACACACATAAGACACAAGATACGCTCTAGGAAACCCTTTCGGGAAACTGGAAGGTGAGGTCCTCTCTTTATCTGTTTGGAAAATAAGGTTGCAGATACAAAGAAGTAATGTGTGTGGTCCATGGGCTACTACATTGCACATATCCTCTGTGTGTGCTCTACCTCCTATCTCTCCTGACTATCTTTTCTCAACTATGGAACAAAATGCTCTTGAAAGAATGGAATGCCTCTTCCTCCTAGTGGCCTGGTTATAACACAACTTGATAGCCTACTAGTGGTTAAGTTTGACTACATCAACTCCTAGCTAGAGTTACAATATAGACTCTTCTAGAGCCTTTTACATCCCAATCATGTGGCTAGCCCCTTTTCCATGAATAATGGGAGCTGATGCAACATCCTCTCGAATTATAGGTGTGAAAACTGGAAGGTCAACTTCTGAGTGACATAACTTTTGCATACAAACTCCAATTAATGTGCTTCTTGCGCTATTGGAAAGATCATTGTGTGTAAAATAGCATAAACATGTGTGTGCAAAATTGGCAAATATTTAACCCCAAAAACGTCATTTCATACCTCAAAATGCTCCCGAAAGGTTTCCGACCCCATTTTTCCAAACTGGGTCCCACGAGTAAAAATGGTCTGGTGAGCTGATCCCTCCACTTTTTCCACTTTGAATGCATCAATATGGATGACAAACATTATAATGATCGAATTCGGATAAACGTATGTAACAAACTCTTTCATGCCATGGAATTTTGAGAATTTAGCAACATCAAGTTTCACTATGAAGCTTGGTTCTTATCTTAGCAATGCTCATTTTCCTCTTAACACTAGTCAAGGCAGAAAGTTAATTTTGGTTTTTGAGATTGGGGTTGATCAATTCCTTGCAATATCTTAGTTTCTTTTTTCCCTCTAATTCTTCATTACCACACAAATTCTACTTAACTATGAAAGTAATAACATTTTTAATATTATCCCTATTTTACAAGATGATCTCCTCCTTTATTCCCTAATGGGCCAACGAACCCTATGCATCCTTATGTCATCCTCCCCACACCTCACATCCACATAAAATCATGGAAGTGACAAGAGTCTTGAAGAGGAGTTTTTTTTTTACTCCATATCAAAAGATTAGCCAACTTACAATTATTTTCAAGCCAACAATAAACTTTCTAGCCTCCATTTATCCTTTTCGCAATGTTATAATTTCAATTGAGCTTATGATGGATGTTCACAGATAGTATGAAGTAACTTGCTCCAAGTAGTTATTGTCATAACATAGAGGATCATAGGTGCTCTTTTTGGATTTAATTATCATGACTTTAGTTTTGTTGGTATTAACAATCATGTCTATCTTGGAGGATTCACATTTACTTGCCAAGATAATAATGGCTCCTTGCCAAAAGAAAAATATAATTAGCATAAAGGAAAAGAGTTATGACTATACCAACGAGTGTGACATTCTTTTATCATATCAATGTAAATATAAAAAAAAGATAGGGGATAAGAGACACCCTTGCTTGATTCTAATATTATATGTACATATAAAAAAAAGTAGGAGATAAGGACACCCTTGCTTATCTTTGATATTCCATTTAATTTTTTTTGTCCAAATTTCAGTGAACCTAAACTTAGCGATACCATTCTCTTACAACTTTATCGCAACTACCTTAACTAAAGAAGAACCATAAACTCTTCCGGAACAAGTTTTTTTTTAAATCAACAAAATAACAGAAAAAAATCAACTTATTATTAGATATCCCTATTATAATTATCCTAAAAATATATTAATTTTTTTAAAATCATTAAAAATCAATTAATTTATTTATAAAAATAAATAATTTTTATTTTATTTTTATTTATATATTAAAACAAATATAAATATAAAATATATATATATTTTATATTTCAAAAAATAGCCATTTAAAAAATTCCAAGAAATTGCAAATTAAAATTGATAGTCTTTCCGGATTTTTCATTATTGAAATTATTTTAAATAGATAAGTTGGTGAAACCTGAGAAATTTCGAGTAAACTACCACGAATCACAAGTGAAGAAAATTGAAAAAAACGCGTTTACAATTATTATTTTTAAATTAAAGTTGGTGCAAGGAAATTTCAAAGTAATTTATAAGTAGAAGTATATATACTGGGTAGGAATTAGTATAAATTTACTATATTATTATTTATAATTAAAGTTGGTAGAAGGAAGTTTTATAGAATTAGAAATATATATCATGTTTATTATATTAATCTTATCAAAGTGGGGAATCCAATTGATCATTTAATTTAACATCGAGGAGTATTTCTAATCACTATTTATCTAAGACTTATTGAACGGATGGCTTAACATCAAGGAATATTTCTAATCACTATTTATCTAAGACTCATTGAACGGATGGCTTAATATCAAGGAGTATTTCTAATCACCATCTATCCAAAACTCAGTAAACTAATATATATTTATTTGAAAATAATTACAAATTTTATTTATTTTAACTATAAATTAATTAACAATAATTTGATTGATTTTAATCATATATAGATGTATATGAATCTGATTTGTAAAACAATTAAATTATTAAAATTAATTTTCAAAACTAATTTTTGAGCTATTTTAATTATACATGAGTGAGAACACTATCTAAGAATGGACCTAGGGGCTTATAAGACCAAATTCCCACACCTAACCATTGGACTACACCCTAATCATATTTAAGTGTAAAACAACAAAACTTTAAAATTATGAAAATTTTTAATGACCCATTACCCAAATATTATTAACAGTGAATTTGCAATAAAAATCCTCAATTGAAAGCTTAAAATTCTGTATACACTTTAAACTTATGTAAATTGCAGATTCCTGAAATATTCTGAAAGCTTAAAATTTTATATACACTTTAAACTTAAGTGAAAGCTTAAAATTTTATATACACTTAAATAAATTGTAGATTCTTGAAATATTCCGCCATGGAAAAATAAGTGAAATCCATCGCAATTTACATAAAGATGCCGGCCACTTACATAGGTTGGATCAACAGGATGACACAAAATCCCGTTACTAGGAACCCTGAACCTTCATTTGTCTACATTTTTCTTCGTCGTTCACTATTTGACCCGTAATAATAGGCCTGTTGCTGATTTTCTTCATGGACGAGGAATTGAATGTTTAGGGAAGGACGGTTGAATCTACCCTTCATCTTCTTCGTTCCTTCTCCCTGCCCCCTTCTGTGTTCTTTATCTATCCCACTAATTCCTTGCCACGGCCGACATCAAAGCTTCAGCTCCGAGTTCCTTAGAATTAAACGGATCTCCTCACAGATTTCTGGTACTACCATGAAGGTTTGAATCCTTATTGTAATTCTATTCTGGTACAGGGTTTTCTATTCGTTTTGCTCACATTGTAGTTGAGTGAATTTACATTATATTGTCATATATTTGCAGAAGACTGTGGTCTCAGTGGACATATTTTGCGCCAAATGCAAACGGAATGTGATGAAGAAAGTTGCCACACTCAATGGTAAAAGACATTTTATATGAATCAAATCAACTGTTTCACAGCAATTTTACTATTTCTGAACATCTGATATATTATTACATTATACTGCAGGGGTTACCTCTATCGAGGTGGATGCATCTAAGAACACTGCAACAGTGATTGGGGTCGTGGATCCAGTGGAAATTGTAAACAAACTAAGGAAGCTGAAAAAAAATGCAGAGATCCTGAGCGTTGGGCCCGTTGAACAGACGCAGAAGAAAAAAGAAACCAAGGGAGAAGAGGTGAAGAAAAAGGAAAATAAAGAAGAAGATACGAAGGATAATCTGCCCAGAAGCTGCCCAAAATGTGATGTGTGGTATATGATTGATGATCAAATTTATTACAATCCATGCTCTATAATGTAATCATGTGATGCTGTTCAGAGCAGATCAATGAGCGCTACAAGCGTTCAAAGAAAAGGACAGGGAACGACAAATAAATGGGGTTTAAATTTCAGTTAGGTTTAGGGACTAAAATAGTTTGAATCAAAATAAAGGTTGTTTTCACGTAATTTAATTTTAGTATGTCTAAATTTCATAAAAATGAGAATTTTTTAGTTAAGTGATATGTGTTTATGGGAGATTATATTGGGTTTATTTGTGATCTAAAAAAAATATTGGGTTTATGGGAGATTATATTGGGTTTTTTTATTCAAATTAAAAAAACTACAGAGAAAAATAATATATAGAAAGTATATCCCGTGGAGAAAGTATAATGTATGGATTTCTAGAATTGATACTTATATACCATAATTTGTTGTGACCTAATTTTCTTTCACTATGTACAACTCACTCCATCTTTCATAAAGGTTTTTATGTGTTGGGATTATTGTTTTAAGAGTCACTCTACCTTGTGTAAATGTTGTATGTCTTTAAAAATGTTTAGCACTTATGTAGTGTTATGCAATTAGCTCACATAAAAGATAAATCAACGACTTAAAAATTATTCTCTTCGAAGGGAACCTCTTTTACATTACATAAATAAACAATTCTTGAATGATACAAATGACAAGACCTCCTTTGTATATATTAGAGTCTAAGAGGTCATAATATAATCAGAGCCTACATAACAATAATAATGTAAGAACACAACAATAACAATAGTGGGCTTCTATGGGGAACAATAATAACAATATGGGGGCTACATGGGCACAACAATAACAATAAGGGAGATACACTAGTATTATAGGGACATATCATGCTTCGTCTTCAAAAAAATGTTGTCCTCAATGTTTGAGTAGTTATGGATATTCATGTATAAAATTCTCCATCATTCCATCTGGAATCTTCAGCGAGTAAGTTCTTATAGTTAATGAGATACTCTGAAATTGATCGCTTTCGTCGTTGTGAGGTTCTTGTTTCTGTGACTGCTTCAGGCTCAAATATGATTTTTCCGTCTTCATCAAGTTTTGGAAACACTGTTTGAACTGGAATCTTGTCATTGATAACCTTCTTTAAGCATGAAACATGGAAAACTGGGTGTACTCGGGAAGATGCAGGCAACTCCAATTAGTATGCCATAGTACCATTTTTTGCCAACAAATTATAAGCCTAGAACGTAGTACTTGGGTGATAATTTATTATCCTTCTTAGCATGCTTAAGAGACATTTGTTTATATGGTTGTATTCGTAAGAATACCCAGTCACCTACATCACAACTTGTTTCATTACAATGATGATATGCTTGTTGTTTCATTCGATTATACACCAGAGTGAGGTTATCCTTTAAGAGTTGGAGAACTTGTTTCTGATGCTCGATGTGATCTTCCATTGCTTGAACCTTAGAATTTTCTCTTAAAGATGATGTGATGGACGATGGATGATATCCATATAGTGCCATAAATGGGGCCATCTTTGCTGCAGTGTGGAAGGAAGTGTTATACCACCATTCAGCTAAAGGTAACCACTTTACCCATCGTGTTTGTTTATCAAATACAAAGAAACAAAGATATCCTTCTAATTTTTTTTTCACTATCTAAGATTGCCCATGAAATTGAGGATGATAAGATGAGTTATGAGCTAAATGACCACCAAGACAAGAAAATAATTCCATCCAAAAATTTCCAGTGAAAATGGGATCTCTGTCACTTACTATAATCTTTGGGTTTCCATGAAGCTTTTGAATTGTTTCCATAAACGCAGTAGCAATTGTATTGGCTTTAAGAGGATGAGATAATGCACAAAAGTATGCATATTTGGTAAGTTTATCGACTACCACCATGATGACGCTCTTTCCTTCAGACTTGGGTAAACCTATGATAAAATCCATTGAGACCTCCTCCCAACACTGACTTGGAATGGATAAAGGTTGTAACAGACCTGGGGTCTTAATTGTCTCAACTTTATTTTGTTGGCAAACCAAACATTCTGCCACAAACTTTCAATATCAGATTTAAGGCCATCCCAAAAAAATTCCTTCTTGACCCTATGCTAAGTTTTTAAAAATCCCAAGTGTCCTCCTAAGGGAGAGGTGTGCAATTCCAAAAGAATATTTTGTTTGAGTTGGGAATTCTTACAAAGATATAAGCGACCTTTGTACCATGATGAATCATTTTTCCAGCTAAAGGTATCATATGCATTGGGATCTTGTTGTAGCTTTTGAATGAGTGTCCACACGTCTTCATAATTCTTCCATTCATCCCTTGCTTTGGTTATCCACTCAGGTTGGATAATAGAAATGACACAAAGCAATGTTTCCACATCCTCATTCTTTCTTGAGAGTGCATCTGCAACAAAATTTTGCTTCCCTTTTTTGTAGATGATTTCAAAGTCATAACCCAACATCTTTGTCACCCACTTTTGTTGCTCTTCTGAAGATAATATTTGTTCCAATTTTCTTTTAATACTATCATGATCTATTTTTACCTTGAAGTGTCTTCCCATTAGGTAAGGTCACCATTTCTTTAGTGCATGTAGTATTGCCAACATTTCCTTCTCATAAATAGGTTTGTGCAGATACTTTCCTTTGATTGGATGGCTTTCAAAAGCAACGGGTCTCCCTTTTTGCATTAAAACAACACTAATTCCATTTCCTGAAGCATCACATTCCACAATAAATCTTTTTGTGAAGTCTGGCGTAGCTAAGTCCGGTGCTTGGCACTTGCCTCTTTAAGATGTTCAAAGGCTTTAGTTGCTTATGGAGTCCAAGGAAATGCATCTTTCTTCATTAATGATGTTAGAGGTGTCACTATTCTCCAATAATTCTTAACAAACTTGTGATAATACCCTGTCAACCCGAGAAATCCTCGAAGATGCTTTATAGTTGTGGGGATTTTCCATTCCTTAATGGATTTAATTTTGTTGGGGTCTACCTTAACAACCTCATGAGATACAATATGACCCAAATATTCCACCTCCTGTACTCTGAAGAAACATTTGGGGGTTTTTGCATATAATTGTTTCTCCTCCAATAGTTTGAGCAACTTGTCAACATGTTGAACATGATCCTTCCAAGACTTGTTGTAGATTAGTATATCATCAAAAAATACTAACAACATTTTTCTAAGGAAGGGTTTGAAAATGGAATTCATCAAACCTTGAAATGTGGAAGGTGCATTAATAAGGCCAAAAAGGAATGAACAAAAATTCATAATGACCCTCATGAGTTTTGAATTCCGTTTTCAGAATGTCTTCAGTCTTCATTTTAATTTGATGATATCTTGAATGAAGATCCAACTTGGTGAAGTAAATTGATCCATGTAATTCACCCAACAATTCATCAATGACAAAAATGGGAAATTTATCTTTAACATTGAGCTTATTGTGCTCCCTATAAACTAGACACATACGCCATGATCCATCCTTCTTGTGCACCAATACTAGTGGAGGAGAACCTTGACTAGGTTGAATTATACCTGCATCTAGCATTTTTGCAACCATACATTCAATTTCACTCTTTTGGGAATAAGGATATCTGTAAGGCCTAATGTTTGGAGGCACGCTTCCTGGAATAAAATGAATAACATGATCATGATCACGAATAGGTGGGAGGCCTTTGGGGAGTCTCAAACACCTTAGAATGATTGTCCAAGGCTTTTTGGAGATGTGGAAAAATAGATGATTTTGATGTTTAAATTGTTACCCAGCATTTTGTGGGTGATATTCCTAGGAGATTTTTTTTTCTCCAATATGGTCCTCAGTGAGAAGCTAGTAGCCTGTTGATGGTGTTGGGCCTGCCAACATTTAGGGGATCATCCTGGTATGAAGTCCCAAATAGACCTCGCATTGTTTGGTGTGGAAGTCCCATCTGGTATGATGGACCGGTTGCCATCATCTTAAAGATTTGCCTCAACTCTTGCTTGTCTGATCCAGATTTAAATAGGAACGCAACAAATTACAGATATAACCATAAATACAAAGATGCAGTAGAAATAACACTTCATTTCATTAATATCAAATATTGAAATATGCTTACAAATAGAATGGAAATAAGACTAGCTCGGGTGATGGTAGCTTATCTTTGAGAAGAGATGTGGCGATTACATACGTCTAGATTGCGTTACAATGAGGCTCAAGGGCCTTTCTATTATTGAAAAATAAGAGCAAACCCTAAACAACCAAAACCCTAACCCGAGGAGATGTAACACCAAGAGTTTATAGGCCTCGTTGGGGTGAGTTGGATAGCCAACTTCCCAGTGTCGCGACTTGGTCATATTATCTCTGTTTGACACACATGATAACTTGTTGGAAATCTCTCTCCAAGGATTACGACGGAAAATATTATTTTAGACAGAAAAGACGATTTTAGACAGAAAATCGCTGGTGGTAGATTTCCAGAAAAACATCGTTTAGGGCCTCAAAATGACTCCAGAAGTTCATGACCCAAGAAAATGATAAAAATAGTAAACTGTGTTACAATTAAGGAAACTGAAAAACTGAAAGAAACAATGGTGGGGGTCCAAGTGGAATTGGCGGGTGGCCACCAATACCCACCTGGATCATTGTTAGCACAGGAGAGTTGTCTTCTTCATCTTCGAGTAGTGAGGTTCGTGTGCCTGGTGATTGCTAGTGTTACTTGTGTCAATGGTCTTTTCATTAGGAGAGCGTGGGAGTGAGTCTCGAGTTGGTTGGGAGGAAGCCCCAACTCTATTAGGAACACACAACACAAAATGACGTGCACAACTTCCGGAAGAATAGTCCACACAGATGCGACAGTCACAACACACAAGGGAAGTTAACACGTAGAACACTCAACGGATGAGTCCGCGCGAGTGCAACGATTGTTATAGCAAGTTTTATGTGAAAGGTCTGTCTGATGTCCGGGGAGGTAACCAACACGGGTAGGACAACGTTAACATCATATACATCACATTTTCAATAATATATATGTATTACAACAAGTGAATGAGTTCAAGTGTTAAACACGAGTTAAAGCAACATGCATTACAAGTGTTCAAGATCAATCTTACAACAATTACAATACATATGTGAAACTGTGCTGGCATGTTAGCAGGCTTCTGAATTAAGCGAAAGTTCCAAGACACATCGTTACACCATATATCACTAACCCTGTGGGCGGGGCGTTGGAGCCACTAGTTACTCCTCAAAGAAAATATTACAAACTCTAGGGGATATGTGGGAGAAAATGAGGTGAAAAGTCCATTTCACGTATAAATGAGGGGGTATTTATAACCAAGGGTGAAACTAACCCTTGTGGCTATTCGACTACCCTTATGACTATTTGAATTCCATGACTTTTCGACTTTACATGACTCTTCATACAACAAGTGGGCCTCTTGGACTTCCACGTTACATTACATTGATTGAAAGTATGGCCCATAGTAGAGATGTGGATGACATGACTCATGACAAGACTCGACATGATAGTGATGGTACATTCATGTTTCTGTTGGTGTACGTGTCGAGCTGCAATGTTGCTAGGTGATGGATGTTCTCATGGTGTGTCACAACTTCACCTCCGCAAAGTGCGCAGAGTCTTCGATGGTCATTTGTTCGCTTGATGTTGCATTCACACATTTCTCCTTGCTTGTATGTTGGTAATATTGACAATTTCGTCCATTCGTGAAAAGTGCATGTTCATCCATCTGTCTGTATGTGAAAACATCTTGCATGTTTGCTCATTAATCCGTTTGCAAACACATATTTGCATGGTTGTCCGTTCACGAGCACATCTCTTTGCATGCATTGTTTTTACCTTCATTGGCAAACATGTCCTTCTCCATGTACTCCCTTTGTTCATCCCATCTGTTGTCATGACATGTTTTTTTGTGTACCTATATCTGCAGTCACTCATGACGAGACAACATCAAATCCAAAACCTCCTAATCTACCATGATGCATGATCGTTTCTGATGGAGGTGACCAAGAGAGGAGACAAGGTTATGAGCTGGGATGGAGGCTTCGGGCACTACTGATGAAAACTGGGCAACAATCGCTGGGTGATGAACATGGGCAATCTAGATCAACAGTGACTGTTCGTAGGGTCTAGCTCAGCTGGAGGACAAAACTGTGTAATTTTTTAGAGGAACAATTTGGGTTGTGAGAAGGCTAGGTAGGGAAAATCTGCGCAATTTCTGAAAGGAGCGAGCAACGAGATCTTGGCAGCCAAAACTATGCAATTCCTGGAGGGAAATGGCAGCTGGCTGCTAGGACACTGGTAGCAAAAACTACACAATTCCTGAGGGGAATTGGCAGTCAGCTGTCGGGAGATGGGCAGCAAAAACTGTGCAATTATTGGAGGGAACTAGCAGTCAGCTGCTAGAGCTTGGTAGCAAAAAATGGGCTGATGCTGGGAGGTTTTCCCGCTGATCACCTCTGCGTAGTTTCTGAGATGAGCGAACTACTAGGCAGTAGAGGGCTTGCTCATGAAAACAGCGTAGTTTTCCGGGTGAGCAGATGGTCGTCTAACTAGAGGGCTGATTAGAAAAAATGTGCAATTTTCTGAGGGAGACAGGGACGGACACTGGGTGTCTGTCCAACCTATCTGCACAATTTTCTCAGTCAGCGGAGCAGGCAAGGTTTGCAAACTCTGCACAATTTTTGAGGGGAGTCAGTCCTGGGGTGGCTGTTAGGTCAAACTCTCCAGTTGACTGGCATGAAGGTTGATTGATCTGCTTACAGGCAACACAACTTGAAATGGCTTGCTTGGTGTTTCTACGTTGTTCTGGGTGACATTCGATCAAGTCGATGGTGGGGTGATGGTCCGATTGTCAGAGGGGAATTTGGTCGACAGTCTAACTCGACTCTGTTTTCATGTTTAGAGAGTTTTAAAAAGATGAGAAAAAGAAAACTCCAAAGGTTCATTTTCATAAATTTGTCTCTTGAGTCCGAAAAGGAAAAAAATGATACTCAGGAGAATCTCCTAGCCATGCTTGACTAAGGTATTCCTTTTACGTAAATAGTCTATCTCATTCCAGAAAAGGGTTAAACTCATACTGAGTAGACGTATTTTCATTTACTTTAACAAGTTTGAAAAGAAAAGTGCTTGACAATCTTTTCATATTTTGGGAGTCTAAAAAGAGCTGAAAGAGGACTCCAGGGGGGTTCCTGTTCCGTAAGTTTACAGAGCCCCAAAAAAGTGATAAAAGTATGCTCATTGGTAAAAATGATCTGTTTTGATTCAGACATCATCAAATCTGTCAAAAAACTATTAACCTGCTCAAAACATCACCAAGAGACTAAAAATATCTGATACATGATAAAATTATGTCATATATAGGTAAAAATAATAAAATATTAATAAAATAATCATGAAAATGACCATAAATAGGGAAAAAGTAATTTATTTTTACCATTTTACATTTTACCTCTTGGCGAGTGAGTTCTAAGTGCTTTTTTCCCCCAATATTCTATAGCTGATTGCAGCCAATCTAGTGGGTCATTTTGAGTGTTGCCACTTTTAGGTAGGAGATCTCACATTGTTGTTTCTTTTTATGGTTCCGATTTTACAATTCATGCATATTTTTTCCAATTCTAGGTGACCTAAGAATTTAATTTTTCGCCCTAGCTCTAGCACACCCAAGCAGTGTCGAAAGGTGCATTAGGAAAGAAAAATTTGCGCTATGGAGGTTGCTGTAGTGCATTGTCCTCCTACACACTTAAAAAAGTTGTTTTGCTTGTTTCACTCAAAATTTTCTCAATTTTTTGCATGAGATTCACTCTAATTATTCTTCTTATCATGTTTCAGGTTTCCATTAGAACAAAATGCTCTGATATGGTGAGAAAGAGAACTTGAGGAACAAGATATGAATGTTGCTAGTGATCTAACCATTATCCAGGCATTAAGAAACTGTGGGTTTCTGAAATTCTTTTGGCTTCCTGGGATGAGGCAACAAATGGAGTTGTTAGAGTATCTTGTTGGAGCATGGGATGTTCAGGAACAGACTTTCAGGCTTGGAGCACATATGCTCAATATAAATGTGGAAGACATCATTTTCTTGATAGGTAGGTGCCCCTATCTCGTTATCTATTTCAAGAAGTGGTGTAGAGACTGCCAAGGATTATATCAATACACATTGTAGACATCGATCCCAACCATCCAAACATGGGAAAATTGAGATAAAGGATGTGGTATGTTTTCCATTGAGGACAATCATGTTTATCATTACTAGATTGGCCGACAACGCTACCCTGCATTTGGCTAACATATCCCAAATGCAGTATGCTTTAGAGGGCATAGAGTCAACAATGTTCAACTGAAGTGAGGGAGTACTAGAAAACATGAAAGAACAACTCACCAAGGCGAAGGATGGACGGTTGAATAAATTTGGGTATGATTCGATTTTGATTTCATTTTCCTTAGAGCAGATTCCATTACTCCTACACAACATATCTCACTTGAGTCCTCAGATCTGAGAGTCCCACAAATGAGGAGATGGGTGGATCTTATGTCCAGACATGCAGGTATGTCATCTATGAGCTTCACACCAGTCTTCTTCTGATGGTTGTGCATGCAACTCATTATGATTGAAGACTATCCATATGTAGGGATGTATTTTCGCAAAGGCCTAGAGCTCGTGCTTCCTAATGTTAAGTGATGGGGTGCCATAGGTAAAACAAAAACATTTTGATCATTTTTTGAGTTTTAAGTTTTACAATTTTTATTTTTATTTTTTATGTATTTGAGACTAACTATTGATTTTTACATGCAGATGTTGGACCCGTTTGACTTGTGGTTTCATCCTACCTTCAGCGTGTTGGAGACCCACAACATGCACTAGTTGGAGTTCAAATTGTTGCAGGGGGACGAGACGTATTACAGGATCTTAATGTGGTCGAGACTCTTGTAGAGGTCGAGCGACACATGGAGGGATTAACTCGGGACATAGTCAAGACTAGGGTTGATCATATCCCTATGAGACTGCAATGTCATACTATTGGTGTGCCTAGTCGTATCAACCAGCTACTGTGTAAGATGGCTCGAACAGTTTCTTTCTATCATGAGCATCATTAGGATTAGTCTACTAAGAGGCTATAAATAGCCATATTTTGACTGCATGCATATTTTTTGATATGACAGGTCGTGTGGTCATATGTGTCTCAGGCACAATTTTTCGTAAAATGAAATATATATATCAACCTATCAGTGTTTCTTATGCATTCTATTATCTCGTTCAATGTATATGATGTGAATTTAATTTAATTTACATATGTTGTAAGTGTCTGTCTAAAACATGATTTTCTAATGCATCTATCAATGTATTTAGACTTCTAGAAATGTGTTGATATTGGATATAATCAAAATGTCTTTCCAGAAGGTGAACCCTTAAGAACATATGAAGCATAGTTGACCTTATAACTAAATAAATATTAGTCAATTGTAGTACTACAAGTTGTCAGTCAAGTCTGATAACTATACAATGAATACGATGAGAAATAACATTAGTCAAAAGTTCGATCACTGTGCTATACTCATCGATATTATTTGTAGAGTGACTGATACAAATCCCTTGTAAACTCACTAACTCGCTACTCATAGCATATATAGCCCATGCCATGAAAGGAAGGTTTTGAGTACTACGACTAGTGCCATTAGCACGACCAACATATGGTTGAAGGGATGTTGACATCTGCAAATCAAATGTAAATAGAATCTATATAAATTGTAAGAAATTCTGAAGGGAACACACTCCAAACACAATCAACACACCTATATACAACATGTACATGATGAACTATGCAAAAATGACTTAAGCATAATATTTTCAGGTACAACCCATTTCTAAGTTTCGCCAATGGAACTCCATCGAAATCAACAAGCTCATAGGCCCTTTAGCAAGAACACGTTTAACAATGTATGGGCCTAGTAAAATTGGCTCGAACTTCCCCAATCCTAACTTTTCAGAATTTTGATCATACAATAAGACAAGGTCACCTCCTAAGAAGACACAAGGCTTGACATTCTTGTCATATTGCGCCTTAATGTGTTTCTTATGGGCCTCATTATCCATCGCGACATCACGTCGGGTTTCATCTAAGCGCGTTAGACGTAAGAGACACTCTTTTTTTGCAAAAGTGGTAGGGAGGAGCTCGACAACAAGTTTCAGAGATGGGATTTCTTCCAGAACGTATACCAATTGGAATGGTAAGAGGTTTGACAATGGGTCCAACCTCCTAGAGTGAGGTTGATTTTTGAAGGAAATCCCTTCTTCAAACCTACTTCTACACATATCTTAGCGCACATAAAATGTGATCCCTTAGGTTCCACTAAATCCATGTATCGCCTTACACCATTTTCAATGGCTTTGAAGCAATCATCACTCCAACAAGACAGAGGTAGTCAGGAAGTTTTACCCACACAAGTATCGTTGTAGGAATATCTTCATCCAAGTTAAAATCCAGTGTCCATTGTTTTAGATACATACCTCTGGATCCAAAAAAATACGGTCCGTTATGAAAATTACATCCTTATCCTCCTTTAGTTTAAATAAAAAAGCAAAGAAGCCATTACGACATGCATATAGTTGGATGTATCTTTTTATCTTCGATCTCTAGGTTTAATCAATTCACATATGCATAGAACGAGGAGATGATCACATCCCCGCAAATTTACCGAGGAGATCTTGTTCAACAAAGGCTAAAGTCATTCTCTTAACAGGAAGGGCCACAAAGGGTATTGATTCAACCTTTTTGACAATCTTGGTCTACGAATCTTTACTTCTGGACTACTTTGAAAGTGCCTCCAACATTGCTTGAAATGCAGTAGCTTCGTTAGTGGGTGGAGGAGGGGGAGGAGCCCCCTCTGAAGACGACATCACAAGCCAAAATCAAATCTAAGGTAGCGACTAGGGTTTAGCAAAGTCGCACAGAGCCTCAAAATAGATTCATAATTTTACACTAATCTCCTATATAATATTAAAAATTATTTTTAAAATAAAAAATTTATTATTTAAAATTTTAAAATATAACAATGATTAAGCCTACTTGGAAAAAAAATGATTAAGCAAATGCAAATCAAAATTAGTGACTTTTCAAAATTCTTTTGTTATTAAAAATAGTGCAAATGACTAAGTTGGTATAGTATGAGAAATTTCCAGTAAACTATAACAAATTATAATGGAAGGAAATTGAAAATATACATATTCAAATTATTATTATTATTATTATTATTTTAAGTTTTAAAATAATTAATATTGATGATGATTAATGTCCACTCTCATCTATAAGGTGTACCATATCTATAAAAAGATAAGATATTACTTGGAATTCTTTAACACTTTAGTTCTATATTAGATAAGAAGTGAGAGAAGCTTTCCAAAATGACTACAATTTTGCTTCATTAGAAGGTCAATAAGCTTGGTAGTGTGATAGATATTTTGAAAATTTGATAGAAGGTGAGTATGGGACAACCAATTTAAGAGAAACTGTTTTTAATTGTCAACCTTCTTAGTATTGAATATGATCTGTAAACTGCCATGGATATTCCACTAGACAGTTCGTCACAATAGATATAAAAATATTATATTAAAAAATCTGAATTTCTACACTATTATAGTTTTATTAAACCTCTAGATCTGTAAATTTAACTGTAATTAGTGCATGCATGCGAATGAAAATTATGCAGAAAGTAGAGAACGATAAAATAAGCTCACACACACACATAAGACACAAGATACACTCTAGGAAACCCTTTCGGGAAACTGGAAAGTGAGGTCGCTTCACTCTCTTTATGTGTTTGGAAAATAAGGTTGCAGATACAAAGAAGTAATGCTTGTGGTCCATGGGCTACTACAGTGCACAAATCCTCTGTGTGTGCTCTACCTCCTATCTCTCCTGACTATCTTTTCTCAACTATGGAACAAAATGCTCTTGAAAGAATGGAATGCCTCTTCCTCCTAGTGGCCTGGTTATAACAGAACTTGATAGCCTACTAGTGGTTAAGTTTAACCACATCAACTCTTAGCTAGAGTTACAATATAGACTCTTCTAGAGTCTTTTACGTCCCAATCATGTGGCTAGCCCCTTTTCCATGAATAATGGGGGCTGATGCAACATCCTCCCAAATTATAGGTGTGAAAAACAGGAAGGTCAACTTCTGAGTGACATAACTTTTGCATACAGACTCCGATTAACGTGCTTCTTGTGCTGTTGGAAAGATCATTGTGTGTAAAATAGCATGAACATATGTGTGCAAAATTGGCAAGTTTTTAACTCCAAAAACGTCATTTGATACCTCAAAATGCTCCCGGAAGGTTTTAGACCCCATTTTGCCAAATTGGGTCCCACCAGAAAAAAACAGTCCCGTGCGCTGATCCCTCCACTTTTTCCACTTTGAATGCATCGAGATGGATGACAAACAATATAATGATCCAATTCGGATAAACACAGGCAACAAACTCTTTCATGCCATGGAATTTTGAGAGTTTAGCAACATCAAGTTTCATTATGAAGCTTGGTTCTTATCTTAGCAATGCTCATTTTCTTCTTAACACTAGTCAAGACAGAAAGATAATTTTGGTTTTTGAGATTGGGGTTGATCAATTCCTTGCAATATCTTAGTTTCTTTTTTCCCTCTAATTCTTTATTACCACACAAATTCTACTTAAGTTTGAAAGTAATAACATTTTTAATATTATCCCTATTTTGCAAGATGATCTCCTCCTTTATTCCCTAATGGGCCAACAAACCCTATGCATCCTTATGTTATCCTCCCCACACCTCACATCCACATAAAATCATGGAAGTGACAAGAGTCTTGAAGAGGAGTTTTTTTTTTACTCCATATCAAAAGATTAGCCAACTTACAATTATTTTCAAGCCAACAATAAACTTTCTAGCCTCCATTTATCCTTTTCGCAATGTTATAATTTCAATTGAGCTTATGATGGATTTTCAGATAGTATGAAGTAACTTGCTCCAAGTAGTTATTGTCATAACAGAGAGGATCATAGGTGCTCTTTGTGGATTTAATTATCATGACTTTAGTTTTGTTGGTATTAACAATCATGTCTATCTTGGAGGATTCACATTTACTTGCCAAGATAATAATGACTCCTTGCCAAAGAAAAATATCATTGGCGTAATGGAAATGACTACACTTGCTTGCCAAGATAATAATGACCCTTTGCCAAAAGAAAAATATAATTAGCATAAAGGAAAAGAGTTATGACTATACCAACAAGTGTGACATTCTTTTAGTATATCAATGTAAATATAAAAAAAAGATAGGGGATAAGAGACACCCTTACTTGATTCTAATATTATATATACAGATCAAAAAAATAGGAGATAAAGACACCCTTGCTTGTCTTTGATATTCCATTTAATTATTTTTGTCTAACTTTAGTGAACCTAAACTTAGCAATACCATTCTCTTACAACTTTATAGCAACTACTTTAACTAAAGAAGAACCATAAACTCTTCCACAACAAGTTTTTTTTTAAATCAACAAAATAGCAGAAAAAATCAACTTTATTATTAGATATCCCTATATAATTATCCTAAAAATATATTAAGTTTTTTAAATCATTAAAAATTAATTAAATTTATTTATAAAAATAAAATAATTTATTTTTTTTATTAATATATTAAAACAAATATCCAAATATAAAATATAAAATTATTATATTTTTATATTTCAAAAAATAGCAATTTAAAAAATTGCATGAAAATGCAAATTAAAATTGATAGTCTTTCCGGATTTTTCGTTATTGAAATTATTTTAAATAGATAAGTTGGTGAAACATGAGAAATTTCGAGTAAACTACCACGAATCACAAGTGAAGAAAATTGAAAAAAACGCGTTTGAAAATTGAAAAAAACGCGTTTACAATTATTATTTTTAAATTAAAGTTGGTGCAAGGAAATTTCAAAGTAATTTATAAGTAGAAGTATATAGACTGGGTAGGAATTAGTATAAATTTATTATATTATTATTTATAATTAGAAGTATATAGACTGGGTAGGAATTAGTATAAATTTATTATATTATTATTTATAATTAAAGTGGTGGAAGGAAGTTTTACAGAATTAGAAATATATATTAGGTTACTATATTAAATTTATTAAAGTGGGGAATTGAATTGGTGATTTAACATCAAGAGTATTTCTAATCACCATCTATCCAAGATCCATTGAATTACAAATCTGAATCACAAAAGAGTCAGTATAGAACATTATCTAAGAATGGACCTAAGGGCTTATAAGAAGAAATTCCCACACCTAACCATTAGACTACACCCTAATCATATTTAAGTGTAAAACAACAAAACTTTAAAATTAAGAAAAATTTTAATGACCCATTAGCCAAATATTATTAACAATTAATTTGCAATAAAAATCCTCAATTGAAAACTTAAAATTCTGTATACACTTTAAACTTATGTAAATTGCAGATTCCTGAAATATTCTGAAAACTTAAAATTTTACATACACTTAAGTGAAAACTTAAAATTTTATATACGCTTTAAACTTAAGTAAATTGTAGATTCTTGAAATATTCCACCATCACAAAAAAAAATGAGTAAAATCCATCTCACAATCTACATCTACATAAAGATCCCGCCACCACTTACATACGTTGGATCGACAGGATGACACAAAATCCAGTTACTAGGAACCCTGAACCTTCATTAGTCTACATTTTTCTTCGTCGTTCACTATTTGATCCGTAATAATAGGCCTGTTGCTGATTTTCTTCATGGACGAGGAATTGAATGTTTAGGGAAGGACGGTTGAATCTACCCTTCATCTTCTTCGTTCCTTCTCCCTGCCTCCTTCTGTGTTCTTTATCTATCCCACTAATTCCTTGCCATGGCCGCCATCAAAGCTTCAGCTCCGAGTTCCTTAGAATTAAACGGATCTCCTCACAGATTTCTGGTACTGCCATGAAGGTTTGAATCCTTATTGTAATTCTATTCTGGTACAGGGTTTTCTATTCGTTTTGCTCACATTGTAGTTGAGTGAATTTACATTATATTGTCATATATTTGCAGAAGACTGTGGTCTCAGTGGACATATTTTGCGCCAAATGCAAACGGAATGTGATGAAGAAAGTTGCCACACTCAATGGTAAAAGACATTTTATATGAAACAAATCAACCGTTTCACAGCAATTTTACTATTTCTGAACATCCTGATATATTATTACATTATAGTGCAGGGGTTACCTCTATCGAGGTGGATGCATCTAAGAACACTGCAACAGTGATTGGGGTCGTGGATCCAGTGGAAATTGTAAACAAACTAAGGAAGCTGAAAAAAAATGCAGAGATCCTGAGCGTTGGGCCCGTTGAACAGACGCAGAAGAAAAAAGAAAACAAGGGAGAAGAGGTGAAGAAAAAGGAAAATAAAGGAGAAGATACGAAGGATAATCTGCCCAAAAGCTGCCCAAAATGTGATGTGTGGTATATGATTGATGATCAAATTTATTATAATCCATGCTCTATAATGTAATCATGTGATGCTGTTCAGAGCAGAACAATCAGCGCTACAAGAGTTCAAAGAAAAGGACAGGGAACGACAAATAAATGGGGTTTAAATTTCAGTTAGGTTTAATGGCTAAAATATTTTGAATCAAAATAAAGGTTGATGTAAATGAGATATTTTTAGTTAAGTGATCTGAGTTTATCCGAGATTATATTGGGTTTATTTGTGATTTAAGAAATTGTAACCGCTGTCAAAATTATTTTACTTGGTCTTCACAAAAAAATAATTGTTTTTGATGGAAACATAATATAAATTTTTTGAGACTATGTATGTTTTTATTCAGCCTAATAGTTAAGAGTATGTGTTTCTTTTTAAGAAGTCATAGGTTCAAAACCAGAAGAGGTAGAGTATGTATGCCTTGGTAGAAAGGTACTTGTTATTAAAATTAGGAGTCTGCTTCTTCAACCCAAATCATAGCAGCCCATATACATGCGGCAAGAGCTAACCAGCCTGCTATAGGGCATTAAATGACTGGTTAGCTGCATGCCCTTTAACTTTATAACACACCCCATTATTTTTCATTTATCTCGTTATGCCCGCGAGTGTGTTATAAAGTTAAAGGACATGCAGCTAACCAGTCATTTACTGCCCTATGGCAGGCTGGTTAGCTCTTGCCCATATATACATGCAATCTAGATATTCCAGATCTTATAATTTTGCAAAAGCGGATACTCTTAAACATCAGGAGTCTACTCTTTCGCAAGTTATATAGTCAATAAAATTTCAACTTAGATTTTATTAATTTCATACTTAGATTTCATTAATTTCATCCTACTTAGATTTCATTAATTTCATCCGATAAAACTTACAGTAAAACCACATATCACTATAATTAACTGCGCACAAGATATTATTCTTTAACAACAAGAGCAAGGGCGAAATTAAGATACCAGCCTTAAAAAACAATTCCACTGCAGGTTGATTTATGTATCAAAACTATGGGAGAAAACAGTGATATATACCCAATAAATATTTGGGTGCACCAGGCTTATAACTTCCGTCATAATGCCTTGATGGAGTGGTTTACATCACGTCTCATCAAGCGCAAACCGCGGTTTGTCTCACTGTCACGTACTTTCGTGGACGATGTGACCTAAAGATGCAGTGGCCGTGGTAATTTGAAAAACGGATTCGTGACTTGATCTACAAAGAAATCTTGTTTGCAGCAGCGCCCAAGTATACATAGTTCTCGCTAGAATTGATCTACAAACAAATCTTCTATCTTAACCAAAACCATATCCACTTGATAAAATAGTCTTTTGCTTTAAAATCTTGATGTTGTTAGTTAACAACATTTAGGGAGGAAGCATGTTATATATTCTGTAATGGGTGATTAGAGAGTATATTGCAAATTACAAAAACAATATTTATCTTTCATAAAGTCTTTTATGTTTTTATGTGTTTGATTATTGTTTTAAGAGTCACTATACCTTGGTGTAAATGTTGCATGTCCTTAAAAAATGTAACCCACTTAATACAGTGATGTGTGGTTTGATGGTAAGTTATATGGGCGAAGCCCGGGGAGACCAAAGTTCAAATCTCATTGAGTACAATGACCTACTGTGGTGGCGGCTAGAGGGGCGGATTCTCCTTTCTTGTGAGTCTGCTCTTGCTAAAATCATAGGAACTTAGTATACCCGACTTGCAGGTGGTTGGTTATGCTCTTGGTGTTATAGTGACAGCGATGAGGTTTGATAGTGGGTCTCCCATAATCATAGGAACTTAGTATACCCGACTTGCAGGTGGTTGGTTATGCTCTTGGTGTTATAGTGGCAGCGATGAGGTTTGATAGTGGGTCTCCCATAGATTAGGCCTGGCAGTTACTGATTCACCATGTGGTTAAAAAAAAAAAAAACCCACTTAATAAAAAAAAAAATCAACGTAAAAATTATCTTCTTTGGGGGAAGCCTTCTTTACATTACATAAATAAACAATTCTTGAATGATACAAATGACAAGAACTCCTTTGTATATATTAGAGTCTAAGAGGTCACAATATAATCAGAGCCTACATAACAATAATAATGTAAGGACACAACAATAAAAATAGTGGGCTTCTATGGGGAATAATAATAACAATATGGGGGCTATATGGGCACAACAATAACAATAAGGGAGATACACTAGTATTATAGGGACCTAACATGCTTCTCCTTCAAAAAAGTGTTGTCCTCAATGTTTGAGTAGTTATGGATACTTATGTATAAAATTCTCATCATTCCATGTGGAATCTTCAGCGAGTAAGCTCTTCTCGTTAATGAGATACTCTGATATTGATCATTTTCGTAGCTGTCAAGTTCTTGTTTCTGTGAATACTTCAGGATCAAATATGATTTTTCCTTCTTCGTCAAGTTCTGGAAACACTGTTTGAACTGGAATCTTGTCATCGACAACCTTCTTTAAGCATGAAACATGGAAATCTGGGTGTACTCGGGAAGATGCAGACAACTCCAATTAGTATGCCATAGTACCTTTTTTTTGCAACAGATTATATGGAACGTAGTACTTGGGTGATAATTTATTATCCTTCTTAGCATGCTTGAGAGACATTTGTTTATATGGTTGTAGTCATAAGAATACCCAGTCACCTACATAAAAACTTCTTTCACTATTATGATGATATGCTTGTTGTTTCATTCGATTCTATGCTAGAGTAAGGTTATCCTTTAAGAGTTGGAGAACTTGTTATTTTTTTCTTAAAGATGATGTGATGGACGGTGGATGATATCCATATAGTGCCATAAATGGAGTCATTTTTGCTGCAATGTGGAAGGAAGTGTTATACCACTATTCAGCGAGAGGTAACCACTTGACCCATCATGTTTGTTTACCAAATACAAAGCAACAAATATCCTTCCAAACATTTTTTCACTATCTCAGTTTGCCCATCAGATTGAGGATTATAAGATGAGCTATGAGCTAAGTGACTACCAAGACAAGAAAATAATTTTGTCCAAAAATTTCTAGTGAAAATGGGATCTTTGTCACTTACTATAATTTTTGGGTTTCCATGAAGCTTTTGAATTGTTTCCGTAAATGCAGTAGCAATTGTACTGGCTCTAGAAGGATTAGATAATGCACAAAAGTCTGCATACTTGGTAAGTTTGTTGACTACCACCATGATGACACTCTTTCCTTCAGACTTGGGTAACCTATGATAAAATCCATTGGGACCTCCTCCCAACGCTGACTTGGAATGGATAAAGGTTGTAACAGACTCGGGGTCTTAATTGTCTCAATTTTATTTTGTTGGCAAACCAAACATTCTGCCACAAGCTTCTGAATATTAGATTTAAGGCCATCCGAAAATCATTTCTTCTTGACCCTATGGTAAGTTTTTAAAAATCTTGAGTGTCCTCCTAAGGGAGAGGTGTGCAATTCCAAAAGAATATTTTGTTTGAGTTGGGAACTCTTACAAATATATAAGTGATCTTTGTACCGTAATGAATCATTTTTCCAGCTAAATGTATCAAATGCACTGGGATCTTGCTGCAACTTTTGAATGAGTGTCCACACCTCTTCATCATTCTTCCATTCATCCCTTACTTTGGTTATCCACTCAAGTTGGATAATAGAAATGACAAAAGCAATGTTTCCACATCCTCATCATTTCTTGAGATTGCATCTGCAACAACATTTTGCTTCCCTTTTTTGTAGATGATTTCAAAGTCATAACCCAACATCTTTGTCACCCACTTTTGCTGTTCTTTTGAAGATAATCTTTGTTCCAAAAAGTATTTAATACTATCTTGATATATTTTTACCTTGAAGTGTCTTCCCATTAAGTAAGGTTGTCATTGCTTTAGTGCATGTATTATTGCCAACATTTCCTTCTCATAAATAGGTTTGTGTAGAAACTTTCCTTTGATTGGACAACTTTCAAAAGCAACAGGTCTTCCTTTTTGCATTAAAACAACACTAATTCCATTTCCTGAGGCATCACATTCCACAATAAAGCTTTTTGTGAACTCT
Organism: Pinus taeda; assembly: GCA_000404065.3. Lineage (NCBI taxonomy): Eukaryota > Viridiplantae > Streptophyta > Pinopsida > Pinales > Pinaceae > Pinus > Pinus taeda. The sequence goes on from APFE031109315.1 coordinate 133,215, forward strand.
AGCTTAGTTAAGACTGGTGTTTGGCACATAGCCTCTTTAAGATGTTCAAAGGTTTAGTTGCTTAGGGAGTCCAAGAAAATGCAGCTTTCTTCATTAATGATGTTAGAGATGCCACTATTCTCACATAATTCATAACAAATTTGTGATAACACCTTGTCAACTTGAGAATCCTCGAAGATGCTTTATAGTTGTGGGGATTTTCCATTCCTTAATGGCTTTAATTTTATTAGGGTCTACCTTAACACCCTCATGAGATACAATATGACCCAAATATTCCACCTCCTAAACTCCAAAGAAACATTTGGAGGTTTTTGCATATAATTGTTTCTCCTCCAATAGTTTGAGCAACCTGTCAACATGTTGAACATGATCCTTCCAAGACTTGCTGTAGATTAGTATATCATCAAAAAATACAAACACAAATTTTCTAATGAAGGGTTTGAAAATGGAATTCATTAAACCTTGAAATGTGGAAGGTGCATTAGTAAGGCCAAAAGGAATGACCAAAAATTCATAATGACCCTCATGAGTTCTGAATTCTATTTTCAGAATGTCTTTAGTCTTCATTCTAATTTGATGATATTCTGAATGAAGATCCAACTTGGTGAAGTAAATTGATCCATGTAATTCATCCAACAATTCATCAGTGACAGGAATGGGAAATTTATCTTTAATAGTGAGCTTATTGAGCTCCCTATAATTTGGACACATACGCCACGATCCATCCTTCTTGTGCACCAATACTATTGGAGCAGAGGAAGAACCTTGACTAGGTTGAATTATACATGCTTCTAGCATTTCTGCAACCAAATGTTCAATTTCACTCTTTTGGGAATAAGGATATCTGTAAGGCCTAATGTTTGGAGGAACACTTCCTGGAATCAAATGAATAACATGATCATGATCACGAATAGGTGGGAAGCCTTTGGGAATCTCAAGCACCTTAGAATGATTGTCTAAGGCTTTGTGGAGATTTGGAAAAATAGATGATTTTGATGTTTAAACTATTACCCACCATTTTGTAGGTGATATCCCTAGGAGATTTTTTTTTTCTCCAAGATGGTCCTCAATCAGAAGCTAACAACCACCAACTAGCTCATTGTGCCATTTCTCCGCCACCTGATCCAGCCATGTGGTCCCTCACCCATCTGCAATGATCGTATGTTTGAAGGTGGGCCTCCTGAAACTAAAGGTATGCCTTGCAATTTGGTAATTTAGTATTATAGTTTTCTTATCATGGACACTTATGGGCATGGATTAATGGGGAGATTCAGTGGAAAGGATGGGTTAGGACTGTGCTCTTGTCCCCTAGACCCCTTTTTGATGTTAACCTTGGATTCTATTCCTGTGGGATCTCTTTTACTGACCATTTGGTTTTATGGATGGTATTTTATAGGGAACCCTGATTTTGGTTGCATGGTCCCACTTCCCCATTCGCATATATTACCCCATTTCCACTCATTATTACCCCATTCATCATTTCTCCCGCTTGGGTCCACATTCCTCCACTGGGTTGACACAGGGTTAGTTCGCCCTTGCCCACACCTTGGGTTAGGCTTGGAATGATGCTCCAGAGGTGATGCAGCTAAAAAGAAAGAAAAAGAATAATTGGCCACAATCAATAGGAAAACGTACCACAAAATGAAAAATATGGTAGGGACAAAAAGATTTAACACGCGGGAAAAATCCAGTACATGAGCTCTAACCCATCATCATGACCATCACCCTGGTTCCTACAGGTTCTATGAGCCTCCTTTATCAAATAGGAACCCATGATTGTCCCAACCATTGGTGGTACATGAACCTCCCTACCTTAAAAGGGGGTATCCATTGTTACATCTCATACATCATGCTCTTATCCCTTGAGCCCCGAGAAGTTAATCAAAGAGAAATCATAAAAGGAAAAAAGGAATATAAAGAAGGGTGGAAAAATCAAGGCTGGGGCACCTCATGTACCATGATTTCTCCCTCGTATACATTATAAAACCAAGTCTGGGCTTCCCTTTTATTAGTTACCCTTGCACCCCAGCATGTGGCCCAAGGTTGCCCCTTCTCATCCCCTACTTCACTCACCTCTCTATCACATGCCACCACCTTTTAAAGGATGTACCATAAACATATTATCCCTTTAGAAGTAGAAACCGCCTAATAGAACACTTGGTTAACCCCATTTGGAGTTTATCGGAAATTACAGAGTAATTTATATTTAGTAATGGGTGATTAGAGAGTATATCGGAAATTACAAAAACAATATTTATTTTTCATAAAGGCTTTTATGTTTTTATGTGTCAGATTATTGTTTTAAGAGTCACTATACTTTGGTGTAAATGTTGCATGTCCTTAAAAATGTCTAGCATTTATGTAGTGTTATGTAACCCACTCACTAGAAAAAATAAATCAACGTAAAAATTATCTTTTTTGGGGGAAGCTTTCTTGACATTACATAAATAAACAATTCTTGAATGATACAAATGACAAGAACTCCTTTGTATATATTGGAGTCTAAGAGGTCACAATATAATGAGAGCCTACATAACGATAATAATGTAAAGACACAACAATAAAAACAGTGGGCTTTTATGGGGAACAATAATAACAATATGGGGGCTACATGGGCACAAAAATAACAATAAGGGAGATACACTAGTATTATAGGGACCTAACATGCTTCTCCTTCCAAAAAGTGTTGTCCTCAACATTTGAGTAGTCATAGATACTTATGTATAAAATTCTCATCATTCCATGTGGAATCTTCAGTGAATAAGTTCTTCTAGTTAATGAGATACTCTGAAATTGATCGCTTTCGTAGCTGTCGGGTTCTTGTTTCTATGACTGCTTCAGGTTCAAATATGATTTTTTCTTCTTCGTCAAGTTCTGGAAACACTGTTTGAACTGGAACCTTATCATTGATAACCTTCTTTAAGCATGAAACATGGAAAACTGGGTGTACTCGGGAAGATGCAAACAACTCCAATTAGTATGCCATAGTACTAATTTTTTGCAACAGATTATATGGAACGTAGTACTTGGGTGATAATTTATTATCCTTCTTAGCATGCTTGAGAGACATTTGTTTATATGGTTGTAGCCGTAAGAATACCCAATCACCTACATCAAAACTTCTTTCACTATGATGATGATATGCTTGTTGTTTCATTCAATTCTACGCTAGAGTGAGGTTATCCTTTAAGAGTTGGAGAACTTGTTGCTAATGCTCGATGTGATCTTTCATTGCTTGAACCTTAAAATTTTCTCTTAAAGATAATGTGATGGACGGTGGATGATATCCATATAGTGCCATAAATGGAGTCATTTTTGCTGCAATGTGGAAGGAAGTGTTATACCACCATTCAGCTAGAGGTAACCACTTGGCCCATCATGTTTGTTTATCAAATACAAAGCAACAAATATCCTTCCAAACATTTTTTCACTATCTCAGTTTGCCCATCAGATTGAGGATGATAAGATGAGCTATGAGCTAAGTGACTACCAAGACAAGAAAATAATTTTGTCCAAAAATTTCCTGTGAAAATGGGATCCTTGTCACTTACTATAATATTTGGGTTTCCATGAAGCTTTTGAATTGTTTCCATAAATGTAGTAGCAATTGTACTGGCTTTAAAAGGATTAGATAATGCACAAGAGTCTGCATACTTGGTAAGTTTATTGACTTCAACCATGATGACACTCTTTCCTTCAGACTTGGGTAACCTATGATAAAATCCATTGGGACCTCCTCCCAACGCTGACTTGGAATAGATAAAGGTTGTAACAAACTCGGGGTCTTAATTGTCTCAACTTTATTTTGTTGGAAAACCAAACATTTTGCCACAAACTTCTGAATATTAGATTTAAGGCCATCCGAAAAAAATTTCTTCTTGACTCTATGGTAAGTTTTTAAAAATCACGAGTGTCCTTCTAAGGGAGAGGTGTGCAATTCCAAAAGAATATTTTGTTTGAGTTGGGAATTCTTACAAATATATAAGCGATCTTTGTACCATAATGAATCATTTTTCCAGCTAAATGTATCAGATGCATTGGGATCTTGCTACAACTTTAAATGAGTGTCCACACCTCTTCATCATTCTTCCATTCATCCCTTGCTTTGGTTATCCACTCAGGTTGGATGATAGAAATGAAAAAAAGCAATGTTTCCACATCCTCATCCTTTCTTGAGATTGCATTTGCAACAACATTTTGCTTCCCTTTTTTGTAGATGATTTCAAAGTCATAACCCAACATCTTTGTCACCCACTTTTGTTGTTTTTTTGAAGATAATCTTTGTTCCAAAAAGCATTTAATACTATCATGATCTATTTTTACCTTGAAGTGTCTTCCCATTAGATAAGGTCGCCATTTCTTTAGTGCATGTATTATTGCCAACATTTCCTTCTCATAAATATGTTTGTGTAGAAACTTTCCTTTGATTGGACAACTTTCAAAAGCAATGGGTCTTCCTTTTTGCATTAAAACAACTCTAATTCCATTTCCTGAGGCATCACATTCCACAATAAAGCTTTTTGTGAACTCTAGCTTAGTTAAGACCGGTGCTTGTCACATTACCTCTTTAAGATGTTCAAAGGTTTAGTTGCTTAGGGAGTCCAAGAAAATGCATCTTTCTTCATTAATGATGTTAGAGATGCCACTATTCTCCCATAATTCATAACAAACTTGTGATAACACCTTGTCAACCTGAGAATCCTCGAAGATGCTTTATAGTTGTGGGGATTTTCCATTCCTTAATGGCTTTAATTTTGTTAGGGTCTACCTTAACACCCTCATGAGATACAATATGACCCAAATATTCCACCTCCTGTACTCCAAAGAAACATTTGGAGGTTTTTGCATATAACTGTTTCTCCTCCAATAGTTTGAGCAACCTGTCAACATGTTGAACATGATCCTTCCAAGACTTTTGTAGATTAGTATATCATCAAAAAATACAAACACAAATTTTCTAAGGAAGGGTTTGAAAATGGAATTCATTAAACCTTGAAATGTGGAAGGTGCATTAGTAAGGCCAAAATGAATGACCAAAAATTCATAATGACCCTCATGAGTTCTGCATTCTATTTTTAGAATGTCTTTAGTCTTCATTCTAATTTGATGATATCCTGAACGAAGATCCAACTTGGTGAAGTAAATTGATCCATGTAATTCATCCAAAAATTCATCAATGACACGGATGGGAAATTTATCTTTAATATTGAGCTTATTGAGCTCCCTATAATTTGGACACATACGCCATGATCCATCCTTCTTGTGCACCAATAGTACTGGAGCAGAGGAAGAACCTTGACTAGGTTGAATTATACATGCTTCTAGCATTTCTGCAACCATACGTTCAATTTCACTCTTTTGGGAATAAGGATATCTGTAAGGCCTAAAGTTTGGACGAACACTTTCTGGAATCAAATGAATAACTTGATCATGATCACGAATAGGTGGGAGGCCTTTGGGAGTCTCAAACACCTTAGAATGATTGTCTAAGGCTTTTTGGAGATTTGGAAAAATAGATGATTTTGATGTTTAAACTATTACCCACCATTTTTTAGGTGATATCCCTAGGAGACTTTTTTTCTCCAGGATGGTCCTCTGTCAGAAGATAGCAACCACCAACTAGCTCATTGTGCCATTTCTCCACCACTTGATCCAGCCATGTGGTCCCTCACCCATCTGCAATGATCGTATGTTTGAAGATGGGCCTCCTGAACCTAAAGGTATGCCTTTCCATTTGGTAATTTAGTATTATAGTTTGCTTATCATGGACACTTATGAGCATGGATTAATGGGGGGATTTAGTGGAAAGGATGGGTTAGGAATCTGCTTTTGTCCCACAGACCCCTTTTTGATGTTAACCTTGGATTCTACTCCCTTGGGATCTCTTTTACTAACCATGTGGCTTTATGGATGGTATTTTTTAGGGAACCCTGATTTTGGTTGCGTGGTCCCACTTCCCCATCCGCATATATTACCCCATTTCCACTCATTATTACCCCATTCATCATTTCTCCCGCTTGGGTCCACATTCCTCCACTGGGTCCACACAGGGTTAGTTCGCCCTTGCCCACACCTTGGGTTAGGCTTGGAATGATGCTCTGGAGGTTGATGTAGCTAAAAAGAAAGAAAAATAATAATTGGACACAATCAATAGGAAAACGTACCACAAAATGACAAATATGGTAGGGACAAAAAGATTTAACACGCAGGAAAAATCCAGTACATGAGCTGTAACCCATCATCATGACCATCACCCTGGTTCCTACAGGTTCTATGAGCCTCCTTCATCAAATAGGAACCCATGATTTTCCCAACTGTTTGTGGTACATGAACCTCCTACCTTAAAAGGGGGTATCCATTGCTACATCTTGTACATCATGCTCTTACCCCTTGAGCCCCGAGCAGCTAATCAAAGAGATCGTATGTTTGAAGGTGGGCCTCCTGAACCTAAAGGTATGCCTTGCCATTTGGTAATTTAGTATTATAGTTTGATTATCATGGACACTTTTGAGCATGGATTAATGGGGGGATTCAATGGAAAGGATGGGTTAAGAATCTGCTCTTGTCCCCTAGACCCCTTTTTGATGTTAACCTTGGATTCTACTCCCTTGGGATCTCTTTTACTAACCATTTAGCTTTATGGATGGTATTTTTTAGGGAACCCTGATTTTGGTTGCGTGGTCCCACTTCCCCATCCGCATATATTATCCCATTTTCACTCATTATTACCCCATTCATCATTTCTCCCGCTTGGGTCCACATTCCTCCACTGGGTCCACACAGGGTTAGTTCGCCCTTGCCCACACCTTGGGTTAGGCTTGGAATGATGCTCTGGAGATTGATGCAGCTAAAAAGAAAGAAAAATAATAATTGGCCACAATCAATAAGAAAACGTACCACAAAATGACAAATATGGTAGGGACAAAAAGATTTAACACGCGGGAAAAATCCAGTACATGAGCTGTAACCCATCATCATGACCATCACCCTGGTTCCTACAGGTTCTATGAGCCTCCTTCATCAAATAGGAACCCATGATTGTCTCAACTGTTGGTGGTACATGAACCTCCCTACCTTAAAAGGGGGTATCCATTGCTACATCTTGTACATCATGCTCTTACCCCTTGAGCCCTGAGCAGCTAATCAAAGAGAAATCATAAAAGGAAAAAATGAATATAAAGAAGGGTGGAAAAAACAAGGCTGAGGCACCTCATGGACCAAAATTTCTGTCTCCTATACATTATAAAACCAAGTGTGGGCTTCCCTTTTATTAGTTACCCTTGCACCCCAGCATGTGGCCCAAGGTTGCCCCTTCTCATCCCCTACTTCACTCACCTCTCTATCACATGCCACCACCTCTTAAAGGATGTACCATAAACATATTATCCCCTTCAGAAGTAGAAACTACCTAATAGAACACTTGGTTAACCCCATTTGGAGTTTGGGAAACATTGATACATTCCAAAGCCCATTATGGAAGGGAAAGCCATTATGAAGTCCCAACCCATGGTCTATGGTTGGTAAGCTCATTTATGCATTGGATCTTATGCAGGATTGCAGATGGTCTCCATCTTGGGTTTGGTCTCCCTATACGAGGTCCTAACCCTCCAGAGGGCTACATTGGCACATGAAGGGTGTGTGTTGAGAGCCATGAGCCTCCACAACAGTAAAAAAACACTCCATGGATCCCTAATGATGTTCGTAGATTGCTAGAGATTCACTTATTAGAAGAGGAAGATGCACCTGGATCACCTTTGCCAAGTCGACCCCACAGATGTACCATGCACTTGGGAGCCGACCCAAGACTTATATGATGATGTGGCATCATCTACAACATCATCAGAGCCCTTGCGGATGATATATAGGAAACTTCGATTCATTTGGAGACCTAGGAGGTTATTATTGTGCCCCCACACCCACTGGGAGCACCACATGTTTATTGTTTGGAGAACAAGGGGCCAACCCCTTGTCCATCACTTTTGAGGGCCCTATTCTTCATTATGGAACTTATAGACCACATCAAGCCACTTGGAGGGCCCTACGACATGTAATATTTATCATCTGACCTATTAAGAGGCTTATTATTTTATTTATGAGCTAGTTTGGTGGGCTTGTCAGCAAAAGCTAAGCTATTAACACATTATTTTATTTTTGGGACTTATGTAGGCCTAAGAGACTAATTCGAACTACTCATTAGTGTATAAATAAAAGTGAGATGAGTTCATTTTCTCATCATCACTTTGGATTGGATCTCTTATCTCTCTTGAGAATTTCACACTTTTTCTTGGAGGATGAATTGGAGCTTTATGGATGAATATTGTTGTTTGGAATTGGTTTATCTTACCTTGGAGATTCTCTATTGTCAAATTGTGGATGGTTGGATATGTTCTATTACGTGTAAGTAAATTCTTTTAATGTTATTATTGTTTTGCTTTGTCATATACATTGGATCAAGAATTCCACTATGTTTAGGGCTAACTGATGCATGCATTTATTGCTTAAATTGTGGAATTTTGTCTCTATATATCATCTCTCAATGCATGGGCCATATAATTTGAATGAAAATTCCTATTGATAATTCTATCAACAAATTAATCTTGATAAGCCATCACCTTTTGCAAGTCAAAGTATACAAGTTGTAAGGTTGCTTCCCTTTGCCCTGGAAGGCTATCAAGGTAGTATTAAGGCCTCTTTCACTAAGAAACAAGGTCCTCATTCATATTTATCATAGAATCCATTCTCCCAAGACTAAGGCACTGATCTACCAAGAGGTGGTCACTCAAAATTCAACTCCTTTTTAGCTTTTTTCTAGGTCTAGCCTAGTTGGGTCACATAGGGCATCATTTTCCCGACAAAGTATCCCTCCAAAAAGTTCTATCTCCTAGCCTCTCTTGCGCTGGTGCGTCCTCAAGGCCTCCTCCAATTTTGAAGCCATTCTGATGGTGGAGTTGTGAGAAAATCCAAGCTTTAGCTCTTGTTAGTGTCAGTCTTTTCAGCCTTCCTCCAGTGATCAAATATGCTCTTACAAAGTGATTTTTAAGTGTCAAGGTCAAATTTTGTCATTTCAGTGAGTCTTCAAGCAAAATTTGGTCACTAGGCATTAGGTCTAGGGTTCGCTTTCACTCTTTTCAAAGTTGCCCAAAGGCCCATCCATGTCATCATTCAACTGAGTCTATCATCATTCATACGGTTTTCATTATCATGTCAGTGTCTAATGAGTCATTTTACACCTTGTTCATGCTTCAGTTGTGCCTTGGCAAGTTCATTTCCCTCTCCTAGGGTTTTGAAGGCAATTTCTCTTGCATGGTCAAAACATCGGAAAACTTGTTTCCTAATGTTCATACACCTTCCCCTATCCTTCATGTACCTTATCAAACACTTCCCATCCCTTAGATCCGCCAAAATCCTCATTTTTGCACAAACCCTAGTTTCTAGCTACAACCTGGCAATTTTCTAGGTTTGGCCTGTGTTTTGCCCTTTTGGACTCCTTCCCCTCACTCAATCTCTAATATTCCACTTTCCCTTGCTTCCTAACATCCTTCCCTACTCCCAAAAATTTCCCCAAAAATTTAGAAGCCCCCTATCCCCTTCATTTCGCTCCATTTCGACAAAATTCCTTGTTTCACACATCGGGGCAAGTTTCACTCAAATGATGTTTCAGATTAGTCAAAGATGCATTTTGGGAAACTGAGAGAGGTTTTTGTCCATAACATGCTAAAGAAGAAAAACCTCTTTAACTTTTTGTACAGGTGTCATGGTTTTAGAGAAATGTCAAAATTACAATCGCCGGATCCAAGGTGGTTGGCCAAAGCACAAAAACGGAAGAAGAAGACCAACCCACTCTGCATCTTGACCGAGGCTTCTCTCACTCACCATGATACTCATTAGCCTCCTCCTAGAATCAAACCCAAGAAATTTTGAGAGTTTTGAGGCATTTTTGGCATTTTTGAGAATTTTACAGGTTTTGGCTATTTGAGTGGTCTCACCCCGCGCGCGACCAGTCATGGGGACAGCTCAGAACGGGGAAAAATATACATTTTTGGAATTTTCATGCAAAAATACACTTGCCTATGGATGGGTTTCAGATTTTATGAAGATTTGGGCTCCCAAAAGCTCAAAATACATGCAAATTTTGACTTTCTGCCCCTTTTTTGAGTTGCAGAAAGCTTCCTTCGGAGAAATGACTTTTGAGGGGTCAAATCAACTCCAAATTCAGAAATTCCAGTGGGGTTGGAAATTAGACTCACATACCTTTCCAATGAGATATCTTGTACCTGATTTGGACACCGGGAAGGCCCTCAAACAGAGCTGTCAATGCGCGCGACCAGTGAAAGTGAGGGGCGCGACCACTCAGGGAAATTTCACTGTTTTGACCAGTTCGGCCAGCAAAACACTGTTTTTACTTTGGTTGAATTTTGAGGCATGTAAATGATGGATTTTTGTGTAATTTTCATGGCACTTAGATACTTTTACTCTCCTTGAACACTTCTAGAAGTTTCCTTGATGTAAATGGTAAATATTTAATGCATGGATAGGTTTCCTAAGTTTTAGAGGCAAGTTGTTTTGACTGCCTATTATCTAGTGATTAGTTTAGAATTAGTTGAAACAGCTCCTAGGAAGCTGAGATCGAACCCTAGAGGTGGGGAAAGGAGTTAGATCTTCTATACTATGCCTTCTCTTACTCATTTTCATGTTGGACTCTTGAGGGAGAAGCTCCTATTGTATATTTCACTTGTATCTCTGCAATTTGAGGAAAAGGAAGACCAGGGTTTTGCAGACATCATTGGGATTCTTGTGGACTCTTGTGTTGATGGTGTGTTATCTTATTGTAATTGTAAGAGTGTTTATGTGTTCCATATCTTTCTTTACTGCAGCTTATTAAACAAATGAAGTGATAAAGTTTGAATTCATGCATGTCGTGCTCAGCTTTCAAATTTGTTTAATGTTTATGTTTTCCACTGTCTAAAGAGGATTCAAAGTCATTGTTTGCCCTCTTTAGCTTTTATCCTTTCCTCCTTGATCATCTCTTTCAACTAAAGGCATCAGCATAGATTCCTACCTTGCCCCAAGGAATCACCTGCAAAAACTGAGCTCAATCCCCGCACCCTGAATTGCACTCCCTCCAATTGCCACCAAAAAATCCAACAACTCTAAACCAATCCCCCATATCAGTTTACTAGCCTAAAATCCTTGTTCCTAATTGGTCAACTCATCCTATTGACAAAATCCATCGAGTTTTGACCCGAGAGAGCCTTCTCATACATCGTAGGGCTAGCTACGAGGTGAAATGGTTTGATGTAGCCTTGAGAGTTTGTCTATCTCAGCCTAGGTGAATTCCAAGCGCTAACATATTGGCGACCATACTGGGGAAAACAAATTTGTAATTTGCTCATTGTGGTGTGATTTCATAAGTCTTAGACGGAGTCTGAAGATACGCCAGGTAGCCTTCGAACACGCTCTTGTTTTACATTAGCGTTAGTAGATAAATGCTGCTTCAGTCGATCTCCGTGAGCTTGTGAAATTAGCGCTTCATTGGCACTTTTACCCCAGTACATGTATCAAGTTCAGATCTGATTGTTGATGGTGAACAACGATCAGGCACTTGACAGGTTGAAATCATTCACTGGCGACTCCTTCACTGAAGAATCTAGCGATCAGTGTTTCATGGTGACTTCACTGCAGAGAGATCAGTAGCTTTGAGCTTTTCAAGATGGATCAGATTGCAAGGAGATATGCTCCCTTGAGCCGAGATCATATCCCCGGTTTTCCAAATAAAATTCCAAAGGTAGATTGGTCAAGGAATTTGCCTACATTTAATGATGATGGTAAGAAGGATGCCGCTTTACATCTGGTTAGATTTCACATGCATATTCGCAAGTTGAAGGTGTATTTTCCTAAAGATTGCTTGATGAAGATATTCTTGGCCACTCTGGAAGGTAAAGCCCAATCATGGTATGAAAGTTTGCCGCCTGCTAGTATTTACTGTTTAAAGGATTTTCATGCCTTGTTCATTGAAAGATATAAGGACTCTTATCCATCATTAAATCTAGTTCAAGACTGTTGCCAGCATGCATATAGTTTTATTGAAAGCCTTGAGAAGTTTTATGAAGATGATAATTTTATGGATGATG